>JAQZBX010041003.1:0-22487 GCA_029593785.1 Cabassous unicinctus
AAAAAAAAAAGTAGAAAGAGCTAAAATTGAAGACCTAACTGCACACTTGCGGGAATTTGAAAAAACAAACTAACTAACCCCAAATGAAGTAGGAAGAAGGAAATAACAAAAATTAAAGGAGAACTAAATGAAATAGAAAATAAGAAAGCAGTAGAATAAATAAACAAAACCATAAGCTAGTTCATTGAGAAGATCAATAAAATTGAAAAACCCTTTGCTGGTCTAAGAAAGATAAAGAGAGAGCAGATGCAAATACACAAAATAAGGAATGAGGAAGGGGATATCATTATTGATCCAACAGAAATAAAGAGTATCCTAAGTGGATACTGTGAAAAATTATATGCCAACAAGAATGATAAATTAGAGGAAATGGACAAATTCCTAGAAATTGACAAGCAGCTTAAATTAACAAAAGAAGAAATTGTTAAACTCAACAGTCCCATTACAAGTAAAGAGATAGATTCAGTCATAAAAAACCTTCCAACTAAGTAGAGCCCAGGACCAGATGGCTTCATAGCTGAATTCTACAAAACATTCTTGAAAGAGCCAGCATCAATCCTGCATAAGCTCTTCCAAAAATTAGAAGTAGAAGGAACATTGCCTAACTCATTCTACGATGCCAAAATTACTGTAATACCAAAACCAAGCAAAGATACCACATTAAACAAAAATTACAGATGAAATTCTCTAAAGAAACTAGGTGCTAAAATCCTCAAAAAAAATCTTGCTAATCATATATCAACGACATATCAAACGAATTATACACCATGACCCGGGTATGCAAGAATGGTTAAACTCAAGAAAATCAATCAATGCAATACACCGATAAACAGATTGAAAAAAAATTAACATGATCATCTCTATAGATGCAGAAAAACATTCAACAAAATAAAACACCCTTTCCTGATAAAAAACATTGCAAATGATAAGAATACAAGGAAACTTTTTTAATATGATAAAGGGTAGATATAAAAAACCCAAAGCTAACATCATCTTCAATGGTGAAATCCTAAAAGCCTACCCTCTGATATCAGGAACAAGACAAGGATTCTCACTATTACCACTCCTATTTAACTTTGCCTTAGTAGTACTTGCTCGAGCACTGAGGTAAGAAACAGATATAAAATTCTTCCAAATTGGAAAAGAAGAAGTAAAATTTCATTATTTACAGACGACATGTTCCTATATATAGAAGGCCCTGAGAAATCTACAACAAAGCTTCTAGTACTTATAAAGGAGTTTAGAAATGACGCAGGCTATAAGATCAATGCTCAAAAATCAGTAGCATTTCTGTACACCAATAACGAGCAATCTGAGGAGGAAATCAAGAAACAGATACCATTCACAATAGTAAGTAAAAGAATCAAATAACTAGGAATGAATTTAACTAAAGATGTAAGGGACTTATATACAGAAAACTATAAAACATTATTAAAGTATATCAAAGAAAACATAAATAAATGTTCATGGATAGGAAGACTAAACATCATCAAGATGTCCATTCTACCCAAAGTAATCTACACACTTAATGCAATCTAAATAAAAATGAAAACTGTATTTTTTAAGGAATTGGGAAAACTAACAACAAAATTTATTTGGAAGGGAAAGAGGCCCCGAATCGCCCAAAACCTATTGAAAAAGTAAAATGAAGTTGAAGGTATCTCACTATCTGACTTTAATTCATACTATGAAGCTACATTGTTTAAAATTGCATGGTATTGACACAAAGATAGACATACTGACCAATGGATTTGAACTGAGAGTTCTGATATAAATCCTCGCATATAAAGTCATCTGATATTTGACAAGGTCACAAAGCCCACTCAGTTGGGAGAGAATGGCTTCTTCAACAAATGGTTCTTGTAGAACTGGATATTTATATCCAAAAGAATGAGAGAGGAACACCATCTCACATCTTATACAAAAATAAACTCAAGATTGATTAAAGATCTAAATATAACAGTCAAAACCATAAAGAACTTGGAAGATAATGCAGGTAAGGATCTACAGGACCTTGTAATAGGAAATGGTTTCATGAACTTCACACCAAAAGCATGACCTGCAAAAGGAAAAATAGATAAATGGAATCTCCTCAATATTAAAATCTTTTGCACCTCAAAGGATGTTATAAGGAAAATAAAAAGGCAGCTTACCCAATGGGAGAAAATATTTGGCAAACATGTATCTGATAGGAGACTAATATCCTGCATATATAAAGAAATCCTACACTTTGAAAATTAGAAGACAAACAACTAATTTAAAAAATGGGCAAGAGACCTGAAAAGACATCTCTCCAAGGAAGATTTACAAATGGCTAAAAAGCACAGGAAAAAATGCTTCACATCGCTAGCTGTTAGGGAAATGCAAATCAAAACTACAATGAGATACCATCTTACACGCATTAGAAAGGTGGCTATTAAAAAAACAGCAGACTATAGTGTTGGAGAGGTTGTGGAGGACTGGGAACCCTCAACCACTCATGGTGGGATTGTGGAATGGTCCAGCCACTGTGTAGCACAATTTAGCAGTTCCTCAAAAAATTAACTATAGATCTTCTGTATGATCCAGCAATTCCACTGCTGGGTATATAAACAAAAGAATTGAAAACAAACACACAAACTGATATATGCACACCAATATTCAAAGCAGCATTGTTCAATTTTGCCAAAAGTTGGAATCAACCCAGGTGCCCATCAACAGATGAATTGATAAACAAAATGTGGTACATACATACAATGGAATATTACTCAGGTATAAGAAGGAATAAAGTACTAAAACACAGGATAACATGGATGAATCTTGAAGACCTTATGTTGAGTGAAGCAAGCCAGGCATTGAAGATGAACAGTACATGACCTCACTGATATGAATTAAGGAAATTGAACAGTCCTGAGAAATATTGTCTGAAAGAGAGTTTTACAAGAAAGCAAAAGAGAAGAGAAAGTTGTGAGCCATTACACATATGGACAAAATTTATACTAAAGCGATAGAGTGTAATTGTGTATTGAAGGAATAGGACCTCTGCGTAGTGATATTATTGTGTTGGTGCCTTATCAGTGGGCCCTACTTTGGAATCTGTTCTTCTGAGAATAACAGAGTTGGACTCATGCATATCTTCCCTGCATATGGTTCATCCATCCCTTATCTTCAAACCTATATGTGGTGCTGGAGTTTGTAGGTGTAAATCTAGAGACTGGAGTCTTTGGGCTGTCCATGTGCCAGCTGGGTCTGGCATCTCATTGGAGGTGCAACTCCTAATCTACAGCTCAATGAACTCATCCAGGACACGTGGGGGGAGATGATGATGAATAACAGCCATCTCAGGGAATGGAGAAAGTCTGCAGCTGAAGGCAGGATAACCCTCTCTTGGAGGTGAAGTGGACATTACCAACCCAGATTCCTCAGTATTGGGAGTAGAGCTATGGACTAGATTGGACTTACTGGTTTTCTGTTATAGACATATTGTGATTCAAGCAATGGAAGAAATTACAACATAAATGTGGAGCCCTTGGCCACTGGACCCTCTGGAGGCAGGGAGAGGGAAAAGAATTTGTAATACAGAGGGTTTTTTGGGACTTGGGAATTATCCTGAGGGATATTGCAATGACAGATATAGGACATTTTATATCATCATATGACATGCAGAACTGTGTGGGAGAGAGTGTGGCTTACAATGTGAACTATGGTCCATGCTTAATGATAATGCCCCAGGATGTGTATATCCATTGCAGTTGATGTGCCACACTAATGAAGGATGTTTATGTGGGAGATACTGCGAGGTGTGGGAGGTGGGACATATGGAAATCCCTATAAATTTTGGTTACATTTATGTAATCTAAGTATTTTTTAAAAAAATAAAATAAAATAAATAATTTATTTAAAAAAAATACACTAGAAAACATTAGCAAAACCAAAACCTGGTCCTTTGAGAAGATTAATAAAAATGACATAGAACACCAAAGTATACATCACCCCAAACAAAGGGCCTCCTGATGGCTCTGGAGACACCCAGGTCCTATATAAGGGAGGATAGCTCGAGAGAATGATGCCTTATCAGTGGGCTGTACTTTGGAATTAGTGCTCCTGAGAGTGATAGAGATGGACACAAATAAGTCCTCCCTCCATATGGTCCCTCAGTCCCTTCTATTCAAACCTATATGTGCTCCTGGGGTTTGTAGGTGTACTTCCAGAGACCGGAGCCTTTGGCCTGCCATATGCCAGCTGTGCCTGGAATCTCGGTGGGGCTGCAACTCCTAATCTACAGCTCAATGGACTGACCCAAGACACTTGGCGAGGAGATGATGATGGACAACAGATATCCTAGGGATTGGAGAGGGTCTGCACCTGGAGGCAGGACAATCCTATCCACCTTATCTGTGGGATATAAGCCCCATTTCAGTTGGAGGTGGAGTGGACATCACCATCCCAGACTCCTCAGGATTGGGGGAAGAGCTATGGACTTGAGTGGACTTACTGGTATTCTGTTATAGACATATTGTGATTCAAGCAATGGAAGAAATTACAACATAGATGTGCAGCCAGTGGCCACTGGATGCTTTCAGGACAGGGAGAGGGAAAAGGAGGTGTAATACAGGGGTTTTTTCAGGACTTGGAAATTATCTTGAGTGACATTACAATGACAGATATAGTCCATTTTACATCAGCATATAACATGCAGAATTGTGTGGGAGAGTGTGGTCTACAATGTGAACTATGGTCCATGCTTAGTGGCAATGCCCCAGGATGTGTATATTCATTGAAGCTGATGTGCCACACTAATGAAAGATGTGGCAGGTTGTGGGAGGTGTGGGTGGTGAGGATCATGGGAATCCCTGTAATTTGTGTGTAACATTTATGTAATCTAAGCATGTTTTAAAATATTACAAAAATAAAATAAAATAAAAATGTCATACCCTTATCTAAATTAACAAAGAAAATAAAGAGAGAAAATGCAAATAAATACTATAAAATATGAGAGAGTGCTTATCAACAGTGATCCCACAGAAATTAAGTGTTTCATGAGAGGATACTTTGAAAAATTATATGTCAAAAGGATGGATATCTTAGATGAAATGGACACATATGTAGAAAAATACAAACAACCTACAATGATGAAAGAAGAAATTATTGTACTCAACTGAACAATCACAATTAAGGAGATTTAATTAGCCATCAAAAATCTCCCACCCAAGAAATGCCCAGAACCAGATGGTTTCATGGGTGAATTCTACCAATCATTCCATAAAGAACTAATACTAAATTTGCAAAATATTTTCCAAAATTAGATTGGAGGGAACATTACTAACTCATTCTATGATGTAAATATCACCCTAAAACCTAAGCCACATAAAGACACCACAGGAAAAGAAAACTACACACCAAACACTCGAATGAATTTAGTTGCTACAATCCACAAAAAATACATGCTAATCATATTCAACCACATTTCAAATGAGTTATACACCACAACCAAGGGGGTTTTATCCTTCTTCTGCAAGGTTGGTTCAATGTAAGGAAATCCATTAATATAATACACCACATTAACAGATCAAAAGAAAAAAACAAATGTAATCTATATCAATGCAGAAAAAGCATTTTACATGATACAGCATCATTTCTTGATAAAAACAACTCAAAAGATAGGAATAGGAGGAAACTTCTTCTACATGATAAAGGGTGTGTATGAAAATCACCCAACAAACATCATACTCAATGGTGAAATGCTAATGACATTCTCTCTAATATTTGGAACAAGAAAAAGATGCCCACTGTCATCACTCTTATTTAACATTGTGTTAGAAGTACTTGCTTATGTATTTGTGCAAGAAAAAGAAATGTCACCCAAATTAGAAAGGAAGAAGTAACATATTCACTATTTTCAGACATTATCCTATTTGTAGAAAGACCTGAAAACTACAACAAAGCTTCTACAGCTAATGAATTAAGATAAGTGGCAGCATATAAGATCACCATGGAAAAAAGAGTAATATTTCCATATACTAATAATGAGCAATCTGAGGAGGAAATCAAGAAAAAAATTACAATTCCAATAACAATTAAAAGAAAAAAAATCTAAGAATAAGCTTAACTAAAAATATAAAGGACTTGTACACAGAAAACTTCACAACATTTTTGAAGGAAATCAATGATGAACTAAATAGATAGAATATTTCATGTTCATGAATTAGAAGGCTAGATAGCATTAAGACGTCTGTCCTACCTAAATTGATTTACAGATTTAATGAAATATCAATAAAAATTACAACAGCATTTTTTACTGATATGGAAAAGCTATCTATGAAATTGATTTTGAAGAGCAAGGGGCCTGGGATAGCCAAAAACATATTGAAAAAAAATGAAATTGGAGGAATCACACAACCTGACTTTATATTTTTTTTAAGATTCATTTATTTATTTATCCCCCCCTTGCTGCTTGTGTTTTACTGTGTCCATTCGCTGTGTGTTTCTTCCGTGTCTGCTTATCTCCCCCTTGCTGTGAGGTCCTGCTGCATCAGCCAACCGCGCTGCGCGGGCCAGCCGGCCTGCCCTCACAAGGAGGCCCGGGGAAGCGAACCCGGGGCCTCCCATATGGTAAACGGGAGCTCTATCCATTGAGCCACACCCGCTTCCCAATAACCTGACTTTAAACATGCTACAAAGCTATAGAGTTCAAAACTCCATGGTATTGGAACAAGTGTAGACACACTGACCAATGGAACTTAATTGAGATTTCTGATATTTAACATACTGTCAACTGATATTGGACAAGACCACCAAGCCCACTCAACTGGGACAGAATGGCCTTTTCAAGAAGTGGTGCTGGCAGAACTGGGTATCCATGTCCAAAACAATGAGAGAGGATCACCATCACATGATCTATAGAAAAATCAACTCAACATGAATCAAAGACGTAAATATAAGGGCCAAAACTATAAAACTCTTAGAAGATAAGGTAGTGAAGTATCTATGAGATCTTGTATTAGGAAAAGTTTTCATAAATTTTACATCAAAAGTGAGGAATGAAAGAAAAAATAGATAAATGGGACCTCTGCAAATTTAAAAACTTTTGCACTTCAAAGGAGTTTTTCAAGAAAGTGAAAAGGTAGCCTACTAAATGGGAGAAAATATTTGAACCACTTATCTAATAAAGGCCTAATATCCAGCACATATAAAGAAATTCTACATCTCAAAAATAAAGTGAGAAACAACCCATTTTTAAAAATAGGTAAGAGATTTAAATAGACTCTTTTCCAAAGAGGAAATACAAATGGCCAAATAGCACATGAAAAGATGCTCAACATCACTAGCTATTAGGGAATTAGAAATCAAAACTATGCTAAGATATATTGTGCCTATTAGACTGATGACTATTTAAAAAACAGAAGTACAAGTGTTGGAGAGGATATGGAGGTAAAGAAACATTCATTCACGGCTGGTGGGAATGTAGAATGGTGTAGCCATTGGGGTGGATGGTTTGGCGGTTACTCAAGAGGATGAATATAGACTTGCCATATAATCCAGGATTCCTACTGCTGAGTATATACCAGAAGAATTGAAAACAGGGACATGCACAGATGATAAGAATACCAATGCTCATGGTGGCATTATTCCCTCTTGCCAAAGTTGGAAGAAAACCAAGTGTCCATTAATAGATAAACAGGTAAGGAAATGTAGTACATACACAAAATAGAATATTAGTTGTAAGAAGGAAAGAAGTATTGAAACATGTGACAATATGGAAGAATCTTGAAGACCTTATTTTGAGTGAAGTAAGCCCATCGGAAAGGGTAAATATTGAATGACCTTACTGATATGACCTAATCATTTTGAGCAGACTCATAGAGATAGTCTGGAAGATAAGTTATCAAGAGACAGAAAGGGAGTAGAGTGTGGTGAGCCAATGATCAATATGGGCAAAAGTTATAATAAGGTGAAAGGGGGTGGTTTGACAGTGGGTGGATGTGATGGTCATGCAGGGATGTGAGTGAGGTCAGTGGACCTGGATTGTGAGGGTGAGGAGGGTGGGGGTTTGTCTTGGACTATCCATGGAACAAGGGTACATCTGGAGGAAGGAACAGATGAACTCTGGAGATTTGTCATTCTGTGGTGAAACTACAACGGTGAGAATGTTCTTTTGGCCAATATGATACTAGTGCAGGGTAACAGTGAGAGGGTATATGTGGGATAAGTTGTACTGCGGCATGCTTCTGTGGAATATGAATGTGTTCATCTTTTCATATGGTGACATCTCAGTGGGGGGAGACCCACAGTGTAATCAAGAAAATATTAAACTTCCATCCTGGGGAGTCCTGCTACAATCTCATATAGAGTTACAAAAATCTCTTGGAGATACAGGCAGTGCATAATAAAAGAAAGCAGGTCAGTGTGTCACACCCTCAATGTTAATGCATGTAATTATGAAATTTATTCTTCCAAAATGAAAATTAATTGTTGACATAGGTTCTGAGGGGAGGTGACAGGAAGAATGAGTGTAACATAGAGCATGTTGAGGGCATTGGAATTGTTCTCCATGATCATATATTGATGGATACAGACCGTTTTACATTTTGTCAGGACCTGTAAAAGTGTACAGTACAAAATGTAAACCATAAAGAAAAGCATTGACCATGGCTAGAAGCAATGCTTTGATATTTGTTCATCAATTGTAACAAATGTACCATACTCATATAGGATGTTTTTGGTATGTGAGGATGTGGAGAAGGTAGAGGTTGGGGTGTATGGGAATCCCCTATATTTTCTATGTGACTTTTCTGTACCTTAAAACTTTTTGGAAAATGAAATGAAAAAAACAAGACCCTGGGGGAACACACAGGAAACTGTCAATATACATAAAAGATAACAGATCTTAAGTTGATGAAAGGCACAATGCAAAAAAAATAACTTATTTTTTAATTTTTTATTTTATTATTCTATGGCTTTGATTTGGGCGAGGTTTTTGATTGCAGAAGTGGTGCAACTGTTGCATGGGAGGGTTACTGATGTTTCATGTCAATGGTGGGGGGATGTGTGAAGGGGTGTACCTGGAGCTTATCTCAATGGAATATGAATCTATGTGGTACTAGGGTCTGCATGGGTGGAGACCCAGAGAATAACAAAAGGAATTTTGAATTACCATCCTAGGAAGTCCTGTTACATTTTCTAATAGTGGCAAAAATCTCTAAAGTACATGAACAGTGCCTAGTGAAAGAGAACAGACCAATATGCCAGGCCCTTGATATTGATATGTGTACTTATGAGCCTTTTTCTTGTGAATTTGAAACTTAGTAGTAATATATATTGCCTAAGCTACTCCCAGAAATCCTCCTTGTTGCTCAAATGTGGCCTCTTTTTAAGCAAAATCAGCATATAAGCTCACTACTTTCCCCTTGGTGTGGAACAAGACTCCCAGAGATGAGGTTCCTGGGCACCAAGGGATTATTACTAAGTGCCACCTAGCAATGAATTTGGAAAAAGACCTAGAACAAAAGTGGAATGATTAAATACAAATAAATTTTTATGGCTTAGAGATTTCAACGTGAGTGGGGAGATCATTCCAGAGGTCATATGTATGCATGTCTCAGGAGGATCACACTGACTGCCACAGTAAACAGTGTCACAGTAAACCATGCCTCAAGCAGGGGTTCTCCTGAGTGTTCTAGAGACATCTAGAAACTATAGGCAAGACAGCCAATCCCAGTAAATGGCACCTCGGAATATACCTTGGAATATATGATGACCTGTTTCCCCAATATATTAGAATTAGAATCATTTATATATTTCCTACAAATGGTTCTTCTGCCCCTTTTAGTTAAACCTATAATTCGCAGCATTCCCATTAAATGCATGTCCCAGAGAATTAAGTCTTCTGGGTGTTCATATGCCTGTTGAGCCTTGAATCTCAGCAGAGTTTCAACACCAACTTTCTAGTTCATCGGATTAACCCAGAACAATGAACAAAATGATTATGAAACACAAGGCCCATCACTCAAAAGAAAGAATGCCTACAACTGCAAGCAAGACACCTTCATCCATCTGACCCATGGTATCTAAGGACGCTCTCAAACAAAAGCAGAGTGGTCATGACCATCCTAATATCCTCAAGACTGAGGAATGAACAAACATAAGGGGCATTGCAGCTATGGACTAAAGTACACGTATTATTATTCTAGTAATTGAAGAATGTGTAAGATTGATATAAAGACAATGGTCACTAGAGGTTCTGAGGGTAGTAAAGGGGAAAAGTGTTGTAGTATTGGGCATTTTGGGAACATTGGAATTGTTTTGCATCATATTGCAAAGATGGATACTAACCATTTTACATTTTGCCAAAACATATAAAATTGTGTGATGAAAAGTATAAACTATAATGTAAACTATAGACCATGCTTACTAGAAATGCTTCAATATGTGTTCGTCAATTGTAACAAATATACCTCACTAATTAAAGATGTTAATATGAAAAGTGTGGGAGTGGGAGGGGGTGGGACATATGGGAATCCCTTATATTTTATGTAAAATTTATGTAATCTAATGCTCCCTTAAAAATAAAGAAAAAATATAAGGAAATATCATCTCACAGCACACAGAATGACCATTATTTAAATAACAGAAAACTTTAAATGCTGGAGAGGATGTGGAGAAATAGAAATGTTCCTTCACTATTGTAGATACTCTAAAATCCTACATCCACCATAGAAGATGACCTGGCAATTCTTCTGGAAAGTAAATAAATTCTTCCATATTATCCAGCAGTCCCATTACTAGGAATCTATTCCAAAAAACTGAAAACAAGTCCATGGAAAGATATTTGCACACTGATATTAATAGTGGCATTATTCATAATTGCTAAAAGAGGGAAACACAGTAAGAGTCCGTCAACTGATAAATGTATAAACAAAATGTGGTATATTCCTATGATTACATATTACTCAGGTTTCAGAATTAGTCAATTGTGGAAGTATATGAGAACATGGAAGAATCTTGAGGATATTATGTTGAGTGAAATAAGCCAGACACAAACAGATGAATAATTTCTGGTCTCACTGATATGAACGAAATACAATGAGAAGATTTACGGAGGTAGACCACAAAGTGTAGGTAAGTGGGAAATGGAATGTGTGATGATAAGGTGCAGAAGATGCTGGATGTATGTATAATATTTATTAAGGAATAGAAATGAGACTCGTTTGCTTCCAGATTCTACATTTGTGGCTGGAGATAACAGAGGGGAGCAGATGTCCTAACTTCACTTTAAATAAAGCACTGATTCTCTGAGTACAGTGCCTGCCCAAAAACTCTCAGTCGCATAATGAACTTCAGAAAAATGGAGATAATCTCTTTTATTAAAACATGGGGAACTGAGGCTCTGAGAGAAAGAGCTGTATCGATGTCCACACAGAAAGTCAGCAATTTGATTTGTTTTCTCTAGTGACTTTACATGGCCTAAACCCTGATTCAAGGTAATATAGGAGAACCAGTCCCCTTTCTCCACATCAAGGGAATTTAGGAGCTAATTTCTCCTGAAAAATAATATGGAGAACTTGAGGACATGGGGTAAGACATTCCAACCATTCTTGTTTACATTAAACCATACCGAGGGGTAGGAGAATATCCATCGCACAGATCACTGATTTTAGAGATGCTTCTCCTGAGACTTGTGTGGCCATGAAAATATTTCCCACTTTAGCACTAATGGAAAGTATTTGTCTCCAAATGCTATGAGATTCCCACCAATATGATGTAAAGATGTGCACAAGAACTATCACAAAACAGTTTTCATAATGGGTTCAAAGTTAAAAATCAAAATTCTCATGAAAAGACAATGGATAGACAATCTGTGATATGTCATAAAATTGAATACCGGTCAGAAATAGGAATGAACTACAGAAATAAGCAAAATCCTTATGTTGAGTAAATAAGCCTTATGCAAAGGAGTACATACAGTATGATTCTATAAATATGAAGTTCCAGGGAAGGCATAATTCATCCATTGATACAAACCAGTAGAAAGTGTCATAGTCAGTCTAAAGGTGGACATTTACTGGGAGGGAACATGAGGGAACTTTGTAGAATGAAGATTAATGGGTTAATATTTCATAACTTGATGTGGGATTATCTTATATAGATGCATGCATCTGTTAAAACTCAGTTAAAATGTGTGAATTCTTGTGCATGTAAATTTTAACTAAAGTGAATAGAGTGTAAAAGTCTTACACACAAGTTGAATGCATTCTAAAATACTAGGGAAAATATTACTGATGTCTCTGTTTTTTTTCCATATGTAAGTATGAGTTTATTTTTATAATCACATATATATATATATACCCATATGGAAAATGGAGGTTGTTCATTCCACATTCAAACTAAAGTAAAGGCATGTACATTAAGGTTTTGCAATAATAATAATTTTCAGTTTTGGGGATTTTTCCTGTAAAACACAAATCTGACAGACTATCAATATTTTCTGAGATTATGTCAATAAAAGGAGTCATTGTTTTTTACTATAAATAACAATAACTATAAAATTAATAACAATAAAAATGTTAGCAAGAATTTTAATATTCTTTTTTACTACAACAATGATTTCTAGAGATAAAATGTTTCATAACTAATTTTTAAAAACAAAACTTTAGATTACATAAATGTTACATCAAAAATATAGGGGATTCCCATGTATCCCACCCTCTCCCCCTCCAACACTTTTCATTAATAAAAGCATCTTTTGTTAGTGTGCTACATTTGTTACAATTGATGAATACATACTGAAGCATTGCTACTAACCATGGTCTATAGTTTACATTGTGGTTTATACTATACAACAGACAATTTTATAGGTATTGACAAAATGTATAACGGCCTGTATCTGTCATTGCAATGTCATGCAGGACAATCCAATGCCCCAAAAATGCCCCATGTTACAGCAATTCTTCCCCCTCCCTCTCCTCAGAATCTCTGGTGGTCACTGCCTTTATATCAGTGATTGAAAATTCTTCCATGTCTAGGATAATAATGTCTATTTTGTCCATAGCTGCATACTCCCTATATTTGTACATTACACAATCTTGAGGAATTTGGGATGCTGATGCCCACTTTGTTTCTGATTGAGAGGGGACTTAGATACCATGGGTCAGATGGATGGAACTGTCTTGCTCACAGTTGTGGATACTCTGCTGTTTTTGACAGGCATTGTCCACCATCATCCTTTTGTTAGTTTTCCTGGATAAGCCCAATGCAGTGCAGGGTAAGTGTTGTAACTATTTTGAGATTCAGGGCTCAACTGGCATATAAACAGAAGAGAGATTTAAATCTTTGGGACATTTATTTATTGGGTATAGTGCAAAATATAGATCCAAATAAAAGGTACAGAAAAGCCATGATAGGGAAATTATGAGTCTAACTCTGTTTCTTTGGGGATCATATATTCTAAACTAATGTCCACTGACAGGGTGCTGAATTCCTGGATTATCTGCCCTGCCTATAATGTCTAGATGTCTCTAATGCCCTCAGGAGACCCATTGTTTAAGGCACTGTTTACTTTTGCCATCAATGAAATCCTGCTGAGATGTACATAAGCATAATTTTTTGAATGGCGTCTTGACTCACCTGAGATTCCTTAGCCATAAAAACTCATTTGCATTTAATATTTCCCCTTTTTAGTCAAGGACTTTTTCCAGATTCATTGCTAGTTGGCACTGGGTAGTAATCACTCAGTGCCAGGGAGTTTCATCCCCAGGAGTTATGTCCCATGCTGGGGGGAAGGTAATGCATTTATATGCTGAGTTTGGCTTAGAGAGGAGCCACATTTGAGCAAAAGGGAAGTTTTCAGTAGGTATCTCTTAGGCAACATATAATACTAGAGGTAGAAAAGTCTCAACACTTTCATAACAACAATGGAGGAAGGGCAAAAAGCTATTTGAGAAAGCTACTTTGGGAATCTGCAGACCAGAAGAGTGCTGCACATCATCCAGTAGGGAGAGGGAAAGAAAGACAAAGAGGCCAGCTGAAAACAGCAAGTTACAAGCTCTGTGGCTGGGAATGGCACATATACCCCAACCTCATGATGAATAGCTTCTAACTATCTTTTAAATGACTAAAAAATAAATTCATTTGTTGTAGTATGAGAAAAATCTTAAATTTAAACATAACTTTGATGTTTCCATCCCTATCCCATCAGGTCTCAGCTTGGTGTCCCAAGGGTAGAGAAGGTGGATGTGGTTGGGGGCCAGGAAAACTGAGCCTGTGACTTTAACCCAGGTGAAGCTATGGCCAGAGTAATCTGCTGAGAAGTCAGAGAAAGAGATGCAAGCTGAAAGAACAAGCCTATGGGGCCGTCTCTGGCTCCCAGACTCCTGTGCTCATATCAGGTTCTGGGTCTGGGATTTTTATCACTGCCTCTGTCTATAGACCTGGCCAATCCATGACTGAGCTCTCAGTGCATCTGTCTGGTGTTCTTTTGGTCCTCTTACATGAACACTCTGTGTGACTCACTCCACAGACTCCCCACAGGCCCAGAATCCTCCCTCCTGCACCCTGCTTCCTCTTTCCCCTGTCCAGTCAGATGTTTGTACTTTATGAGTGAATTTATTGGGGATCAGAGAGGGTGAAACATTCAGGATCACACCATCAGCTAGAAGCAGAGAAAGCCTGAAACTCAGTGCATACACATCAGGGTAGAAAGATCAGCTGGGTTTGCAAAGGCCCTATTGGGCTCATTAGTTTGTGGGCCCCACTTACTGCTTTAAAACACACACTTCAGAAGCCTTCCCCTGTACAGTCTGAGAGGATTTCTGTGGTTAGAGTAAACAACCCTCAACAAACCTCTTTTTATATATTATCCATTAGTGTGACAAATGCTTCTTCCCTTTGTCCTATTTAGTCTCCAAATGCAGTGGGTATTTTCGCTTTTAACCATTATTTTGATACCAAGTAACATTTTAAAAAAACTTTTTAAAATTGAAGTTTATCATTCATATATGAACATCCATAAACATAAGTGTATAATACAAATTGTGAACTACAAAACAAGCAAGCATATCATCATACAGGGCTCCCATAAGTTACCCCACCACCACCTATTTGCAATGTATGAAACAATTGATACAAACTATGAAAGAGCATCATCAAAACATTACTACTAACTATAGCCAATATCTTACATTTGGCTTATTGTTCTGCCGACCACCCAGTTAATAACACCGTGTGTTAGTATTATATACTTGTTGTAGTTCATGAGAGAATGTTCTCATATTTATTCTGTTAACCATAGATCATCTTCCACCATGGGATTCATTGTGTTATACAGTCCCATGCTTTGTAGAATCCTTACAAAGTGTACACTCAGTGGCTCTCATATTCCTCACAGTTTTGTCCTATTATCACCTCAATTTTAGAATGTTTTCATTCTTCCAAAAGGAAAATCCCATACCACCTCGTATCATATATTTATTTTCTCAAATTTAGAGTGATGTTTATTCCCAGAAAAATAGGGGGTGGTCATCTGATCACGCAGATCCTTGTATTCCTCGTGAAAATTTCACTGGTTATTCAGTGTAAAAAAAGGTTGTCATCAAGTTGCTTTGAAGCTGGACTGCCTGAGTTTTGTTTCCCTTTGTCACTGGCCATTATTATCTTTAGCCAGTATGTGTCTTAAACTATCTTTGTCCCTTAATCATATACTTAAAGAAGAGGAAAACGGAACCTGATTCAGAGGCTCCTATTAGGAAAATGCAGGAACAAAAACAGGATCACAGAATAATATCTGTGCTGTTATCACTTTTAGCCCAATTTTTAAAACAACTTAGAGCTGGCTTATTGTTTTACAACTCCAACTTTGTGGTAGTTTGGAACAGCAGCCTAATGATAAAAACCATCATTGTATTAGTCTGCCAAAGGGGTGCATATGCAAAGTATCAGAAATCTGGTGGCTTTTAAAAAGGGTATATATTTAGGATAAAAGCATACAATACCAAGGCCATGGAAAGTCTAACTCAAGGCAACATAAGAGGTGCTTTCTCACCAAAGTCAGATGCTATGTGTTCAAGCAAGATGATGGGTGATCTCTGACTTGTCTCTATTCTCCTCTGTGCTTCCTCATCTTCTTGAGCTCTGTAGAGCCATTCTTTTGAGACTTCATACTTAATCGTGTATTTCTCTTTCTCCTGGTGTAGCATTTGTTTCTTTCTGGGCCTTCTATATCAGTCTCAGATGTTCTGCTCTCTTCACAGTGTCAGCTGTAATCTGTCAGGTGAATGGTTCATGTTTCCCTGGGGACTCAGGTGTTTGAGCCTTCTGTCACATGGCAGGATCAAAAATGACACAGCTCTATACCTCTGCATGTCTTTGTGATTGTCCATTTATATCAGATTCAGCAAGGGTATGAGGACTCAAACTGAGCCATACCTTAACTGACATAGTCATATAAAAAAAGCCCAAAAGCAGTCTTAACAGGTAATCTAATCAAGCAGAACTCAAATGAACTTAATATAATCACATCCAGAGGAATAGATTAGTTTACAAACATAATATTTTTCCTTTTGAGATTCATAAAGCTGCCACAGTCATATATTGCAGAGTGGTCTTGTAGAAGTCAGTTGGACCCATTATTAGAGTTTAAAGGGAGAAAACATTCTTCTGTAAGGCCTTGAGCCTCATTTCTCTAGACTTGCATTATAACTATGAACTCTAAGATATCAGCACATTTTAGCATACCTTAACTTGGCCCATCCCAAGGAAGATAAAAAGGAAAATGACTGCCTCCTAGTCTATGATTCTCAAATAGTTTCCAGTTGTTTTCTGGGTTAGGAGAAGTTAAGGACTCTTGAGGTTTTTCAATATCCTGCAATTCTAAACTTACAGCCAAGTGATAGGGTATTAGAGAAACATTTGAGAGATGTCTGAGGCTTTCTCACCAGCTCTAATTATATAGGAGTTTCTAGTTTTAATAATATCTGCTTTTATGTAGTGATTAAAGTCCAGTAGTGTATTTTGGGACAAAGGCAAGAGATTTCATTTCCAGTAGTCAGTCGGGCTCCTGGTGCACAAGAATCTCAGAGCACAGTTAGATCCTCTTCTAGGAATCTGTACTAAATTGCCCGACCACCTTCCATCCAAGCTCAGAAACTGCCTGTGGAATACCAAATCCATTACAGTATCCAAGTGTCGCCAGGTCTCTGCAGGTAAATAATCTGCATGTAAAATGGCTGCAGAATGGGATATTTGGATGCATCTACATCAGAAGCTGTGTTGCCCTTCTAGGGCATAGGGACACTTTCATCCCCATGTGCAGTCATCTCATATTGATGGTGAGGGCAGTTCTCATTCTCTTCTCCAAAAGTGGGAGCGCATAAGTTTTTCCACCCTGAACAAGCTTATATAGACTGTATCGATGCTGAAACAGTTTCAGGACAGAAATGATGGTATTTCAAGCAAAAGTCCATCGTAACACTTTATTTGGGGGATTTCCCTCCCAATCAAGCCTATGTTGATTCATTGGTATTTAGATTTAAACACATAATCATAAATAATAAAAGCTTATAAATATTATTTTCAAATAATAAAATATACAGTGCACAAAAAAGAATACAAGACAATCAGAGATGCAGGAAATCATGACCCATCAAAAGGAAGAGGATAAAAATCGAGAAAACACCAATGAAAAAGGCAAGAATACGGAAAAATCAAATGAAGCCTTTTTAAAAACGGTCAAGGAGATGAAGGAAAATACAGAGAAAGAACTCACATATATCAGGAAAACAGTTAATTAGCAATATAAAATTTTTTGTAACTATTGGGAGTGATATTCAGTCACTTTGGCCATTTCATATTGATTAGAATTGGGTGACTAAATCCAGGTTACATCCAATCCGAGGGGATTACACAAGGATATTTATTCCAAGGTGGGATCCCTTGAAAGATACCACATGTTATCTTCCTTTCTTGTGGTAATCCTTCCATTTTAAGTTCATGCATTATGTTCAGGTGACACCAGCTCTGGAGTTTTATAGTTTTTTTAATATACACCTGATAAAGTCCCTGAAAGAAGTGTTAGAATGTACCCATGGTTCAGTTGGGGGGACTGGGAAACCCAAGACACACAATGATTTGACCAGGCTCGCATAAAAGGTAAAAGTAGAGCTGGGTCTTAACCCACTTCTTTCTCAATTGTGGGTTCCTAAATTTCCCAGGACTTCCTGTGAGACTGTGGGAAAGATTGTGTTTGTGTAATTATAGACTGAAGTTAAAGACATGGGAAAAGATGATGAAGATTCAGTACCTGAAGGAGATTTAGGACATGTTTTATCCAAAGAAAAGGCATAGGTAAAGGGAACCTATGAAGTGACATCATTTCCTTGGTGATGTATCTTGGGATATAACTTGGAACCTTGGTAACCAGGAACCCACATTCTAGAGGTAAACCTCATAAGTTTATTGTGAGGATTTTGCGATCAACCATGGTAGGTTGAGCAACAGCCTCACATATCTTGGAAAGTTCTCACCTGGTTCCTGGCTTTGGACTAAGGATTGCTGGATGTTCTGTGACTTTTCATGTTTATTATTTTCCTCTCTTCTATGAAGAAGTGCTCTGTCTCCCACCTCACTGAACTTGTGGCCATGGGAAAACTTATTTTAACATTTGTAAAGGAGGTTTGAGATTCCATGTCAATGTCCCTGGATTAGCTAGAACAGGGATACCAGGGGGGTGACAGGTGTATTACAGGACCCCTCAGACTCCTGTAAGTAGCATGTATCATTGATTTCTGAGCTTGGAGAGGCAAGTGCCAGAATTTAGTGGCACAGAGAACTTGAGGGGAGGGGTGATTGAATTTCTGTATAAAAGGCAAAAAGCAAACTTTATCAATTGGCAGGGGGTAATATGTATTTGTTTTTAATAACAATATTAGAACTAAATATTTCATTAAATTCCTATTTTTATTATACCCTGGTAGTTGTGTGTGTGTGTGTTTTCTTTCATTTCCTGCATCAATTTAAAGGAAATGCAGTCTATCACAGTAGTCCCTGAAATAAGAAATCTTTCAGAGTCACTAGTATATTTTATGTGCAAGAAGCTTGAAGGGTCAAAGTACCTTATCTGGTTTACTGAAATAAACATGTAAGTTATCCTTTCACAGAATAGATATACACTTCAGGATCATTAAACTGGGAAAAGAGCTGAGACATCCCATCAGCTCTCTTGTGACTTATGGTTGAAGCTACTTTCAGAGGACATTGCAACAACCTTTAAAATGTGGGTGTCTTTAATACATTTCCAATGACCCTTTCCAGACCATCACAGTTGCTTCCTTTTGACAAATTTAGACAAAGAGGAAATGATTTCTATTTCTTATGCTGAGGTTTCTTTTGACTACCAATTAGGGACTTGTAGTTTTCCAGGTGAAATTATGGAATTGCATTAGCACTAAGGTAGGGAAAATTATAAAAGTTGAAACCTGGCCAAGGTGGCATCTGAAGCTGTGTGATTCTGAAGTCCACTGTCTTGGATGATGTATTAGTCAGCCAAACAGGTGCTAATGTGAAATGCCAAAAACGGGTTTGTCTTTATAAAGGGTATTTGGAGTAGAAGCCCATAGATACTAGGCCATAAAGCATTAAGTTTCTTCTCTCACCAAAGTCCATTGCCACATGTTGGAGCAAGAGAGCTGCCGATGTTTGCCAGGGCTCAGGTTTCTTGGGTTCCTCTCTTCCCAGGGCTGCATTTCTCTCTGGGCTTAGCATCTCTAGTTCCTCCACAGGGACAGCTATCAACTATCAGGCAAATGACTCACTTCTCTTCTCCTGGGACCTTCTCTCCAACATCAAAACTCCAATATCAAAACTGCTTCTCAAAAACTGCTGCAACTCTGTTCTTTGTGATGCCTTTTATATTTTCTTCTACCACCCACCAAGGGGTGGCGTTCAATGCCCTACTGATGTGGCCCAGTCAAGGCAATAATTATAGCTTAATCATGCCCAGATTAACAGATCAGTTTACAAGCATGATCCATTTATATTTTGGAATTCATAATTGTATTAAATTGACCAATGGCTATGGGTGATCACTTTACAGATTCAGTAATGATTATCCCAATGAATCCTGAGAGATTATCTGACTACTGAGCCAATTTTTTTATGCATTTAGATCATCATACCTTGGGTACACCTATAAAGGTAAGAGCCAGATCAATTTCAAACCAATTCTGAGTTGCCAGGTGTGAGTATGTCTTAGTTATTCCTCTTTTTCCTGATGGCTCCAAGTGTCAACCAGACAATCAGCAGGGCTCAGCTCTGCCAGGTTAGCCTTTGCAGGATAGCAAACAGGTTGAGCACAAACACTGGATCAAAAATCCCAGGCCCTTTTTCACCTGTCACAGCTGTCCTGGGATTTGTTTTGTTAAATGAAACACAAGTATGGCTGTGCTTTTCCTTCAAAGACAAGTGCCAGGCCCCAAGGCTAGTCCAGGTCCTGGAAGAATGCACTGATGTCCAACATGTTTCATCCACATGACCCAGAGGTTCTTGAGAACAGAGAAAGTGTGTGGAAAGATTTAATAGTCTAGTGGATGTAATAAAAGAAAATTATTAAGAATTGTGAATGCCTAATCTATCTAATCAATAGAGTCTGCTGTTTCAGCCTAGTTGTTGTGACTGATAAACTTGTCCCTTGCCCTTTTAAAATGTTTTAATGCTGCTATAAAGGCAACTCCACCACTTAATAACTAAAAACAATTGTTTAGAAGGAGCAAGCCACCAGACGTGATATTTGCATATCCTGTTTGTATCCCCTCTAAAGTTAACATCAAGTTAAAACTGATATGTATTGAAACCTTCATGTTCCAGTTTAGTGTACCATAAACAGAATAGAACAAAAGACCCTTCAAGACACCGTGTCTCTCTGGAGGATGGCTGTCTGCCCCCCTGCTGGATGGATTTGTTTTCTTTTGATGAGGTCGTTCCTCACAAGTTGCAAGAGTCATTAGATTTCTGAGGATCAGATCCCCTTAAAAGAGGATAGTCCACACGCTGCCAGTTGATGTCACACCCAGGATAGAAAATATTGCCTAATACTATTTTGCCAACAGGGACTTCCCAGCTTTGAAAGAGTCTTCCCAGCTTCATGAGAGACAAGATGTTGTGTTTCCCCCATTTGGTGAGTGGTTGCAAATATTTTCATTCTTATTCTTTAATTGATTATTTTCTTTTGTGATTGATCAATTGTTTTAATCATTTGATATATCTACAAACTCATTTGATTAAATAAAGTTGCCTTTGAATAACATTTAGAGTTTCTATCTCTTCCCCAACAAAACACTAGTGAATGCCATTATGGTAGAGGATGGGTATATTATTGCATCTTTGTGTTACCATTGACTTAGAGTGCAGTGACAGTCACCCAGCCGAGACCCACATTTATGGGTAGAGTTCATCTAACTTAGTCTTTGACGGAATTCTTACTTTATACTTGAGGTAAGTTGACCAAACAAGAAATTCCAGATGGCCAAGGCAGTCATGTGCTGGCCTGGGGTTCAACCTGCACCTGGAGGGTTGAAGGTCTTCCCCTTTTTCAGACTCTGCCAAGAGGTGCACCATGATCCCAGCTGAACCTGATTCCTGATGGGAAGGGATTATTTTGGTTCTTGGCAAAAAGCAGGGGCCTGGGAAGTGATTGTTGTACCACTTTCAGGGAAAGAAGTGGACTGAAGTCACCTAGGGATCCAACATCTGCAAGTCTGAGGTCTCTACTTAAGAGCAGTGGGCAGTGTGGCCATTTAAGCCTGGCTTCTTCAAAAGAGTTAGTGATTTTTTTTTATTCCGTTCTGATAGCACACTTTCTGACTAGTTCTGGACTAAGTAGTCAATGAAGGCATGGGTGAACCTACAAGGCTTTTCAAACATCCCCGCCTATCTCTTTAAAAAGTGCACAGGTATCTGCAAACAGACATGAGTACTAGAGGCCCTTTATGCCTGTACACTTTTGAATGATGGCCTCTGTGTCACCCTGTCACATGTACTTATTCCCAATTTTGAAATGCTCACTAGGTCGCTGAAGTGTTGCATGATTAGCACTTGCATCACAGCAACCTGAACATTGACTGAAGACTCCCTAGTGCAGGGGCAGCTCCTTCTCAACTTCTGTGCCCACTGAGGACCTGACCAGCAGGGCACAGTTCTGGAAGGTTTGGGAGCATCCCAATTATGCTGAGTGAATCCTAGGATTCTCTCTTTATTCATTTGTGCCTTTCCATGGAGAACAAAAGCAAGGGAGGGAACAAATCTTTGAGGTGTCTAAAAGACACAACAACATTTATATATTTTAATGATACATACCTTTAAACTGTTAAAAATATCTTCTCAAGTACTCTGGTATCTTTCTCCAGGATAGGCCATATATTGGGTCTTGAGTCAGATCACAATAAATTAAAAAATAATGACGCTCTACAAAACAATTTTCTGATAATTATGAAATGAAGCTCAAAATTAGTAGTAGAAAATGG
>JAQZBX010041004.1:0-22494 GCA_029593785.1 Cabassous unicinctus
CCCTAATTCAACAACAAATTTGAGTTCATTTTTTAGCTTTAGACATCCAAAATACAATTGTTAAGTATGCAGCAATGTAAATCTTGGCCTACAGAGAATGCAGTTTTGCTGCTAACTACCTATATGTGCTCTTTCTTAGTATGCGAAGAATGAAACTTATTGCACTTGGGTCATATTGTTTTTTCATTGTACAGAAGATGTTTTGTCTCCTGAGCCCTAAGTGGTACGGTGATATAGAAGAAACTAATCCAAAGCCAGGCTGTAAACATCATGGCTTTGCAGGAAGAATATAAGTATAATATTATTTCAAAGCCAGGCATTCATATTCAAACATTATTGGAAGTCCCAAGCAGGGCAGAGGGAATACAAGTAGATAGGAAATTTAGACCTATCATAATAAGTTTGAAGAAAGCTGAGAACATCAGGGATAACAACCTGCTAATCTAAGGTCTACTGTGGTTAATACGAGACCCATTGCTTTGGGCTGATTGTCACATATCCCCTTTAGGGTAAATCATTATGCAGATTCTGGGGTGGAGGCAAACAGTTCCCATTAGAGATGATGTTTTTGGTCCATTGGTATGCCGTGCACTGTTCTCAGTCCTTCATATGCATTATCCTCTGTTTTTCTCACCACACTCTATCAGGTAAGGAATAGGACTACTATCATTATACATGAGAGAAAAAGTGGGAATTTCATGTACGGGTTGATGAACTGAGACATGATGGGAAAAAGAAGGAGAGGTGGAAGTAGAATATGATCCTGGAAGGAATGATGGGGATCAAAAGTGCAGGGCTGTGTTTCATCATAATTTCCAAAATGCAAATAGGCCTCTTTTCTCCTCTTTTGGCAGGTCAGGATCAGAATAACTCAGCCAACTCAATGGAAACACAAACAGTGAATTAGAATGTGGAGACCAAAATATCAGTTGAAGACAATTTGAAGGATCTATTGGTGCTATTAACTTTAATATTTCCTTTAAAAAAACTTTGAGGAGAAAAAATGAATATTTTAAAAGGTATATGAAGATTAGAGGGTCAGGAATCCCTCAAGAGCATAGGCTGTGCCTAATAAAAGAACACAGTCCAATAGTCAAACCCTCAATATTATTGCAAGTAATTATGAATCATATTCTTCAAAAGCTGAAACTTAGTGCTTAACATAGGTTCCCAGAGGAAGGGGAGAAAGAATAGGATGGATGGAACACAGGGTGTTTGTAGGGCATTAGAATTGTTTTGCATGATCTTGCAATAACTGATACAGGCCACTTTAGATTTCATCAAAATGTATTAAAGTGTGAGGCTCAAAATGTAGGCCATAATGTAAACCATTGACTATGGTTAGTAGCAATGCTTCAATATTTGTATATCAATTGTAACAAATGTACCATTCACATATAAAATATTATCAGTAGGGGAGGGGGAAAAGTTGAGGGCATTGGTTATATGGGAATCCCTAATATTCTCTATGTGAATTTTCTGTAACCTAAAGGTGCTTTGAGAGAGAAAATGAAAAAAATAAGACACTGGGGGAATAAATGGAAGAAAATATCAGTGTATGTAAAGAAAACAGATCTTACAGTGATGAAAGACAAAATGTGTAAAATATTTTTTCATCATTTTAAATGTTTTTGTATTTTATTTGTCATTTTTAAAAATATTATTTCATTTTCTTATTAATTTCATTTGGTATTTTGTTGGCCTGATTTTTAGAAATGTTTTGGGTCACAGAAGTGTCACAACTGTGGCAGGGGAGGATCAATCATGTGGGGTGTCAGTGATGGGGGATGAATGGGGAGTTGTTCACCTGAGACATGACTCTGAGGCATATAAATATGTTCAAATATTCCTGGGATATTGTCTTTGTGGGTGCAGTCCTATACAATAAACAAAAGATTGTTCATTCTCATCCTGGTGAGATTTCCCATATTCTCTAATAGGCAGCAAGAATTCCCCAAGTATAAGGCAGTTCCCAGTGAAGGAAGACAGACCATTATACCAAGCCCTTGATATTGATGATTTTACTTACGAACCTTTTCTTCTGAAATAGAAGCTCAGCCTAATATTATATATTACCTTAGTGTTACCTCCTGAAAGCCTCATTGTTACTCAAATGTGGTCTCTTTCTTAGCCAAACCCAGTATATAATTGAACTACCTTACCCCTGGAGGGGTCCTGACTCCCAATAGTAACCCTCCCTGGCACTGAGGAATTATTACCAAGCACCAACTAACAATGCATCTGGAAAAAGACCTTGACCAAAAGGGAGAAATGATAAATAGAAATGAGATTTTATGGCTGTATTATTCAGCCAAAGGTGTGCTGATGCAAATTATCAGAAATCTGTTGGCATTTATAAAAGGGGAAGAAGTTTACAGTTACCGGACCATAAAACATAAGTTACTTCCCTCACCAAAGTCTATGGCCATGTATTAGAGCAAGATGGCTGCTGATATCTGCCAGGGTTCAGGCTTCCTGGGTTCCTCTCTTCCCAGGGCTTGCCTGTCTCTGAGCTTAAGCTTGCATCTTTCAACAAGGCCAGCTGTAGACTATCAGGTGAATGGCTCATCTATTCCTGGGGCCTTCTCTCTTTCCTAAAGACCAAGTTCCTCTGTGTGCTTGATTCCCTGGGCTCCAGCATTAAAACTCCAACACCAAAACTCCAACATCAATACTCCAACTAACTCCTCTGCTCTAACGTGTAGTTTTATCTCTGAGTCATACTGATATGGCCCAAGCAAATCCCTAACCATAACTTAATCACTCCCAGAAAAACAAACCACTTTACAAGCATAATCCAATATATATTTTTGGAATTCATAACTATATCAAACTGGCACAATGGCTAAGAAATTTCAAAGTGAGTTGAGAGGTCTTTCCAGAGGTTACGCTTATGCACATCTCAGCAGGATCTCATTGACTGCCACAGTAAACAATGCATTAAATAGCAGGGCTCCTGAGGAATCTGGAGACATCCACACACTATAAACAGGGCAGATAATCTCAGGAATTTAGTGCCTTGTGAGTGGGCCTTACTTTGGAATTTATGCTCCCCAGTGTAACAGAGATAGACTCATTTATAGTTTCCCTAATCATGGGTCTTCTGTCACTTTTACTTGAACAAAAAAATAGTATTATACTTATTAAATACATGTCGAAGAGACTTAAATCTTTGGTCCATCCATGTTTCAGTTGAGCCCTGAGTGTTGGCAGAGTTGCAAACCTACTCTCCAGTTCATTGGACTCACCAGGAAAATTAACAAGCAGGTGATAATGGACAGCATGCATCCCAAGGAACAGAGAGTGTCTGCGTCTACAAGCAAGATAGTTCCATCCATCTGCAACATGGGATCTAAGCCCCCTCTCAATTAGAAACAGAGAGGGCATAACCATGCCAAAATCCTCCAGATTGGGGCCTGAATAATGGAGTAAAGTAGACTTACTATTATTCTATTATTGACCTATTATTATTCTGGCATTGGAAGAACTATTATAATTGTTGTAAACACAATGGCCACCAGAGGTTATGAGAGAAGGGAGAGAAGAATAGGTAATATGGAGACATTTTGGGGACATTGGAATTGCCCTGTGTGACATGGCAATGATGGATATAGGCCATTATATATTTTGTCATAATTTACAAAATTGTACCAGACAGAGTATAAACTATAATGTAAACTACAGTCCAGAGTTAGTAGCAATGCTTCAATATGTGTTCATCAATTATAACAAATGTACCACACTAATGAAGGATGTTGCTAATGAGGGAAAGTGTGGGAGGGTAGGGAGTGCAGTATATGGGAATCCCCTATATTTTTTTATGTAACATTTATGTATATAAGCCTCTTAAAATTAAAAAAATATTTAAAAAAAAGAATTGTATGTGAAGAAAATCAAGTGAAGGAATTGCTTATAGTTTAAAAGCCCCCAACAAAAGTAGCCATCTTTACAGTGTGAAAATTCAGAGATTGAGTGTGTTATTCAAAAACCTCAGTTGAAGCTCTGATTACTGCCCAAAGAACATCAATAATATGAAATGTAACTTCACAGAAAATCAATGCAGGACAGAAAATCCATCTTAGAATTAGAGGAGACAATCAACAAAGTTTATGAAAACTAGAGCTATTCACAACAAATGTGTGACTCCTACAGGAAGAGAACCAAAGACCCAGGGAAAAACATAGAAACCACCATTTCCTTCCATCACGGTGGTTCAGCTCCCATGAGGAAAGTGCTCAAGAAAGTTGGTTGGTAGTTGTGTTAACTGAGGGGAAGCTGAAAGTTGTATGAAAAGAAAATAGTCACAGCAGGCAAAAAGGACAGAATTAGAGTTTGCAATCCAGCATTTTCCAAGTGGCTCCTGTGCCTACTACCACATTCAGTCCAGGGCAACACCCCAAGAGGTTGGGACACCCTCAAGATCATTAAGTCCAAGGGAGTAGGAGAGTTCAGCTCTGAGGCTCAACATCCTAAAGTAAAGTGCAGATTTGAGTCAGGTTTACAGCTAAACCCTGAACATCCATAAGCAGAGCAGGTTTTCTGATGTACTTCATGTCTTAAAATAATTCTGACTGATAATTTTTTAGTTAATCTTGTTGTTGACTACTTAATTAAGTAAATTAATCTTATTAATTTACACTTACTGAATTTTATATATCATTAATTCCCAAGATAATGTTTCCAGATATTCTTTAAATATAATTATTATGAATATTTCATTTTCACTTCTATGGGCCATCTAGAGTTAAATCTTGGAAGGATGGTATTTTAATTT
The DNA here is from genome assembly GCA_029593785.1 of Cabassous unicinctus. Taxonomy (NCBI): domain Eukaryota; kingdom Metazoa; phylum Chordata; class Mammalia; order Cingulata; family Chlamyphoridae; genus Cabassous; species Cabassous unicinctus. The sequence goes on from JAQZBX010041004.1 coordinate 4,775, forward strand.
AATTGATTTGTCCACTATTATTTGAACTGTACTTGAAGGTTGACATGAACAGGGGGAACACATTGAAATATTAAAGAAAATTTATATATGACATTAGGTGTTATATGAGTATGCAAGATTTCCCTCAATATGTAAGTTAATTTACTTCAATAACTGTTAATTTGTGTTTCAAGATCTTTGTGTTGTTTTAAAAATGGATTAGGAGGACAGATGTGGCTCAAATGGTTGGGCATCTGTCTCCCATATGGAGGGACCCAAGTTCGATCCCAGGGACCTCCTGATAAAAAAAAAAAAAAGATTAACTTACTGCATTCAAGAGTGCCATGCTTTAATCCACCCCACACACCTAAGTGTTTCTGGGCATAATACTGGCACCGTTTGTAATAGAAGATTTGGATTCTCATTTCCCTGGTAAGGATACTTCTCCATTGATGTGAATTTCTTTCTATAGTCTGGAAGCCTGATCCTGTATACAGAAAACACAGAAATCCCCCTTCCATATAAGCATTTCCTTTATTTGTATTTTATTACAAAAGTTGAATGTGCTCTTCAGTAACTATATACTGTAATTGGTGTTGTTCATCTGAGATCTGTCAAAGTCAAAATGGGAAATAAGGAAAGCTCTGAGGTAAAAGAAAATATTGTAGATTGTATTTTAGAGCTTTGGGGATCAATAACTAAAGAACAAAATTCTTGTGCAAAACTGCATGAGCACAGTGCAGATTAATCAGAAATAGCCTTCAAGGAGATCTTTTTAATATAATGTTATTTTACAGTTAAACTTATTTTATAAGAGAATGAAAATTATAGAATAACATTAGTGAGTTCTGTGTTTTTGTGTCAAATTTCCTATTTGTGTCTATTTGTTCACTGTATATTTTAATACCTCAGGATGGTAAAATTAAATTAACAAATATTTCTTGTCACAACTAGCCATTCTCCCATATGTCCTGGGGGAAGTGCAGGACAGATCAGGGAGCTTTGGAAAAACCTTTTTTTCTTCTCTCAATAATTTCTATGAAAAGAAATAGAAAGTATTTTTTGTGTTTTTATGAAACACATAAATACCAATATTCAAGAAGAACAATACACCCCAAACAGAATAAATCTGAATAAACCTACCCCAAGACACCTACTATTCACAGTGACAGATATCAGAGATAAAGAGAGGATTCTGAAAATAGTAAGAGATTAAGATAAATTTTGAACCATTCATCAGAAACCATGGAAGTGAGAAGAAAGTGATGTGATATATTTTCTTTAAAGATTTATTTATTTATTTACTTTTTATCCATTTGAACCCCCCCTTTCTCCCCATTTTTTGCTGTTTTTTGTCCATTCATTGGCCAATACTCTGTGTCTGTTTCCTGCCCTCTTCTCTCATCCTTCTCCTCCTATCTTCATTGGGATTCAATCCTGGGAACCTCTGATGCAGGAGAGAGGCATCTTACCACCTCTGCCACCTCAGTTCTTGGTTTCTCACTATATCTCATCTTGGCTTTCCCTTGTGTCACTCTCCTGTTCTGTCATCATCTAGCATAATGTATTTAAGATACTGAAAGAGAAAAACAGTCCACCATGAATTCTGTACTTCAAAAATTAGGGTGAATACAAAGTCTTCACCGTCTAACAAAAACTGATAGAATATGTTAGCAAAAAAAAAAAAGAGAGAGAGAGAGAGAAACAGAATTAGAAGACAATTTCTAAACGGTTAGTGAGCCTGAGTGCCAATAAAATATTATTTAATAAAACAGACACATTTATTTATGTAATACATAATTTTCTTTGTCCTTCACTATGCCATAATACAGCTAGTTAGTCCTAAAAGAGGAAACAGGCTGTATTTATGAGGAAAAACAGATCACTGAAACAATGTTCAATTTCCATTACTCTTTATTTTATTTGTTATCCTCCTTTACAGAATCAGAAAGCATTTTGACTTTTAATTTTTACTGACTCACTGTCTCAATTTCTTTTGCTTTTGAGTACAGTCACATGGTTAAGAGACAACTTGTTCAATTTGGCATCATCTAAATACACTGGTTGAAGGTCCTATGGACAAATGAGCCCACAGTTTATCTGTTCAGAACATCTACAATGTTCCTATATATAAATGGGTTCACACACACAAGATCTGGGTTTGGGACTTGAATATGCCTTTAGTGGGGCATAGAATTCAATTTCCAATAGATACATATATAGATACATCATACATACATACATATATATTTAAATACACATACATAGAAAGTGTCATGTTAGGAATGAAAGAAGAAACTATCAGATTCCACCAACTTTGATTCACATTTGGGACCTGACAAAATGAAAATTGGATGATTCTGAACAAGTTACATAAAAGCTCATAACCTCTCCATCTGATTTATACTATGAAGCTAATAATCCAATTGCCACCTAACTAGAAAGGCATCCACAACTCTCTAATTGTTGCCACATAAATTCCTGTGACTGTCTAAATACTGAATGCATTTTCTCTGGATGCAGCAGATTGGAAGAGTAATTGCTGCCTGACCCACAGGCAGAGATCTGGCATAGCAAGTCTGCCCTATAGAAGGTCTAATAAAAATGTTAATTCTCAGAACCCATCATGTTATTCTCCAGGAGAGTTTGAATTCAGGGCCCTATTTTCTTATACTGAGGAGGCTAAATAATGTGTGGCAGCTTATTGCAGTGGATAAGATTTTGAGCTCTGGAATCAGAATGTATTGATTTGAAAACTAGCACTTTCTAACCTGATAACTCTGGGGAAGTTACTTACTTGATTTCTGTGTAACTCTGTTTCTCTATCTGTAAAATAGAGAAAATAAAATTATTGCTTCATAAAGACATTGTTTGAATAAAATGAAAAAAAAATAGATGTGTATTTCACAATGTTAAACATGCTCAAATAATGGCTAAGGCTTTCATTTCTATTATCATTATATTTCATGTAGTCTACTAACAAAACCCCAATAAGTGAGTTATACATTCACTGCAATCTGAAAAAAACTAAATTTCACATTACACTGCAAAAATTCAGGAAGAATAGAGATTACCTATATTCCACATAAACCTTCCCCATACATTTTATCTCATTTCCTCTAGCTAACTCTTCTAATGCATCTCTTCTAACAAAATTACTACATTCTAGAAGGCTGGGTAAGAGATGTTTGGTTGCATAATGAGCAACCAAAATGAGAATCTTGCAATTTCAGTAGCCCATTCCCATCAACCCCTCAGTGTTATCTATGAGGGTGGGAATCAACTTCTTCCAAACTCCTGTTACTATTGATATATTAACCTCCTCCGATGAACTAGAATGTTCTTAATGACTTCTAGAATATTGAATCCTTTACACAAGGTTTTCAATTGTTTTTGCCCATTTCTACCAAAGGAATCATTATCTGCGGCAGTATATAACCTAACAAAATGTATTTGTAAATAGCAAGACTTGAAAGTCAAAAGTACTCCATGATCTATGTGCTACAGAATGGATGCTGTGTTAGCAGGCATGAAAACCACATTTATCTCATTGTACATCTCCATGAGAGCTCTTGGGTGACCAGGTACATTGACAGTGAGCACTTATATTTTAAAAAGAATCTCTTTTCCTGGAAAGTAGCTCTCAACAATGGGCTTAAAACATTCATTAAGGAACGATGTAAATACAAATTTTGTCATCCAGTCTTTGTTTTTCCATTTAGAGAGAAGAAGCAGAGTAAGGTTAGCATAATTCTTACAGGCTCTAGGATTTTCATATTGGCTTCAATTTAAAGTCACCAGCTGCATTAACCCTAAAAAAAGAATCATCCTCTCCTTTGATGCTTTGAAGCCATTCTTTGGCTTCAACTCTCTATGAAAAAAAGGCTCTTCATCTACATTTCATATCTGTTGTTTAGCATAACCACCTTCATAGATCACCGGAAGTAGTTCTTCTGGATCATTTGCTGCAGCTTCTACATCAGTACTTGCCACTTTGCCTTCTACTTTTATGTTATGCAGTTCATAACATGAACTAATCTCTGCTAGCTTTCTTCTGCATCTTCCTTACCTCTCTCAGCCTTCACAGAACTGAAGAGAGTTAGTGACTTACTCTCCATTAGGATTTGGCTTAAGGAAATATGGCTATTCCATTTTTATCTTCTATTCAGAATACAACTTTCTCCATATCAAAAATAAGGCTGTTTCTCTTCCTTATCATTCAAGTGTTCACTGGAGCAGTACTTATAATTTCCCTTAAAACATTTGTCTTTGCATTCATAACTTGCCTGTTTGACACAGGATGTTTAACTTGTGGCCTATCTTGACTAAGCCAATTTATTGATTAAATTAATCAACTTACATGGGCCTAGTGTTTGGTGTCCCAAAAAAATTGCATTAATAACATCAAAGATCATAGTTTGCAGATCCCATAACACAGAGAATAAAAGTGAAAAGGCTGAAATATTTCAGAAATACCAAAATGTGGTATACAGAAAAGGTGTGAATACATTATTAGAAAAGTGGCTCCCATACACTAGCTCAAAGCACTTTTGCCACAAACTTTCAATTTAAAAAAAATGCAATATCTGTGAAGTGCCATAGAATGAAGTACAGTAAAATGTGGTATTTCTCTATTGGCATAGACATTTTATCTTTTTAGTAATTCTTAATTATATTTTTAAATAAGGCTATATATAGATTTACTGATGCATCAGATTAGCTTATATTCCTTTTTCATTTTCACATTTATTTTATATTTGAATTAGTACACATGATCATTAAACATTTTTGTATGTTAATGAATGCATTTTGATCCATCTGAAAACACAATGTATTTTAGAACTCTTCAGAAGGCACATATATCACTTACACTTCTTCCTGTAACTTCCATTCTTTTTCTGTTATTCAAATTTTTATTTCATTGAAATGAAAGAATGACAAAAGTATAAGTATAAATATATAAATCAATACAAGAACACAGAGATTTCAATAAAGCTCTATAAACATATAAAAAGTGAGTCAACAATGCTGTTGTTTATAAAGGCTAACAATTTCAAAGCCAAAAAAATGATTAAGGAAGTCAGTAGAAAATAATAAAATATATATATCATAAATTGTTTTAAAATGTCAATTTGTTTTCAAACTACAGTTATCTATCTATTCCACAGATTTACATCAGAAAAATATTGGGAAACCTGGAAGATAAAGGTATATTCCTACCTGTCTGAACACTAGGACAAGTAGGGAGATCTAATGAATGGTGTTTGGTTTTGTCTCTTTCTATAAAAAAGTAGGGAGCTTATTCTCTTAACAGAGATATCCTACAGTAGCAAAGTTGATACAAACAGAGATATGAAATATATCACATATAGAACTTAATTTATTGTAGGGATAAAAGAGCCAATTAATTTCCAGCAGGGCCTATCATGTGCAGTTTGAAATTGAACTCCTCTCTAATTACAATCCACTTACCCATAAGATCCCTGGCAGATCCAATAAAAGTTTCTTGAGGGAAATAAAAGGGTTCACATGGAGAAGGACATCAGCACACAGACACACACATATACACAGGAGCCCAGAGCTCAGAGCAGGAAAGAAAGAGTCAAAAGCGCAGGTGCACAACATGAAACTGAAGAGAACCTGCGGCAAAGACAGTAACAGAGTATCAGGGTAGGGCAGCCATAGATCCGGGAGATAATTTGAGATTAGGCCATAGGATACAGAAGGATACTCCCCACATCAAGTGAGAAGTTAGGCTCTCCCATATTTGAACAGAAGACACCCCTGCTTCAGGCCAGTATCTCGTATCTCACTGACTTACCTCCAAGATCAGGAGCATCAGCGCCAGCGCCCAAGATCTACTCACATCGCACCTGCCCAGGGTGAGATGCAGGACATCCCTCAAGTGCAGGGAGATTGGAGGTTTGGTAGCCCCTTCACCCTCTTCAAATTTTCTTTGTCCATTGCTGTTTGGCCTCCTGTGGCACAATAAAACCCAGCACTGGTAACCCAGCCTTCTGGTGCTGTGGAAAGGACCCTGCCCATGACTAACCTGTAGACACATTATTAACCCCTTACTCTCAGATGCTGTTTTGCACTCACAGGAGAACATGCTTCTCGGAACATGCTAGCTCCTCCTTGGCCCTCTGTGAGGAAAATTGAGAAAGGAGTAGTTTAATGTTACAAATGTGATCCCCCTCTGCCTTTGCCACTCTGACAGGTTTGCATAAGTGGAAGGGAGGGACCTGGCACATTATAGAAACCCATGTGTTCAGTCACCATCCACATGATGATTGTGCCCAAAGACTCTCATCACAGACCTCTTCTGGATCCAGACATATAAATATAAATTCCTATGGAAAAGCTGCCTCAGGGATCTCGGCAGTCCAACATGCCCCACAGGGCCTTGGCAATTTTCAGATGCCTGATTGAAGAATTCTCTACTCCATAATTTCCTAACTCGGGGATAATTCCCTCATTTACCTAAGCCAGAAGATAGCAGATGTCTTGACTCTCCACTTCAACCCCACTTTCATTAAATCTAATGAATATGTCTTTAAAAAATAGTCTTCAAATCCATTTATTCTCTACTGGCAATACATGCATAGATAACCTTGATTCCCTATCAGGATTATGACCACACTGTCTAACTTATCTCTTCCCCTTCCCCCTTTTTTATTAAATAATATGGGGATTTACAGAAAAATCATGCATAAAATACAGATTTCCTCTATTCTATTCTATAATTAACATCTTGCCCTGATGTTGTATTTACTACAATGATGAAAGAATATTTTTAAATTGTGCTATTAATCCTAGTCCATGTTTTATTGAGGTTTACTGCTAGGGTTGTACAGTCTTATAGTTTTTATTTCATTTTATTTTATTTTGGTAACATATATACAACCAAAAATTTCTCCATTTAGCCACATTCTAATAAATAACTCAGTGTTGATAACTACATTCACAATGTTGTGCTACCATCAGCACCATCACTACCAAAAATTTCCATCAACCTAAATAGAAACTCTGTACAATTAAACATTAATTTCCCCTTCCTTACTTCCACCTCATTGCCAGAAAAAGTATATTCCAGATTCTGACTCTATGTGTTTACTTATTCTATTTCTTATCAATTAAATCATACAAAATTTGCCCATTTGGGCCTGATTAGTTTTATTCAACATGATGTCTTTGATATTTATCCATGTTGTTGCATGGATCAGAACTTCATTTATTTTTATGGCTGAATAATATTCATACTGTATGTATTCCACATTTTGTTTATCCATTCATCAGTCGATGGACATGTGCATTGCTGCCATCTTTTGGCAAGTGTGAATAATGTCACATTGAACATAGGTATGAAAATATCTGTTTGAGTAATTGCTTTCAATTCTTTTGCATATATACCTAGAAGTAGAATAAAAGGGTCATATGGTAATTCTGAACTTAACTTTCAGGGGAACCACCAAACTGATTTCCACAACGGCAAGACCATTTTGTATCCACACCAGCAATTAATGAGTCTTCTTTTTCTCCACATTCTCTCAATACTTATAATTTTCCATTTTTTTAATAGCATCCATTCTAGTGTGTGCGAAATGTATTTCATTATGATTATCATTTGCCTTTCTCCTAATGGCTAATGATGCTATTTATCTTTTCTTTTTTCTTTTTGGTCATTTATACATATATTCTTTGGAGATATGTCTAGTAAAGACTTTTGGCCTTTTTTAATTGGGTTTTTCACTTTTTGTTGTTGAATTGTAGGATTTCTTTATATATTCTGGATGTGAAACCCTTATCAGATATGTGGTTTCCAAATATTTTCTACCACTTTGTAGTTTGTTATTTTATTTTCATTTTAAACTCCTTTGTGGCACAAAAGTTTTTAATTTCGATGAGGTCCAATTTATCTAATTTTTCATTTGTTGCTTGTGTTTTGGATATGAATTTGAAAAAAGCATTGCTAACACAAGATCCTGAGGATGCATCCTTTCATTTTCTTTTAGGAGTTTTTTACTTAAGTTCTTACATTTAGTTCTTGAATATTTTGGGTTGATATTTATATGTGGTGTGAGATAGGGTTTTTCATGCATTCTTTTGCATATAGTTACCCAGGCTATTAATTCCCAATTTGTCTTTGGAATCTTCTCAAATATTATTTGGCCTTAAGTGGGAGGGTTAATTTTTAAACACTCATTTTGATTGCATTGGTCAATATTTCTGCCCTTGTGCCAATACCATGCTATTTTGTTTACTGTGGCATATTAATAAGATTAAGAACAGAAACCATGAGTCCTATAATTTCAATGATGGTTTCTAGATATGTATCTTGTTTGTTTTATGGGCCATCATTTCCAGTTTCTTTGTTTAGTACTCTTCTGATGCAACACTCTGCATTTTCATATTTATCAAATATTAAAATCTGGAATTTGTTCCCCAGCTGTCTATTCCTTAATTAAGTACCTGGCTAGTGATATGATGGAGTTTTTCTTGAATGCCAGAAGCTAATCTATACAAAGAAACCCAAACAAAAAAGCACCTTTAATTGTTTTTGCCAATTGGCTCTGTTTTTGTCTGGTGGTCTCCTTTAAAACTTAGCTCTTCTATCCTCGAATATCAGCCTGAGGCAAATAGAAGTACAGTGTACTCTTTATTTTCTGTGAGCCCTGTGAAGCCTGGGAGCCTACTTATTTTCCTGGGATTGTGATTCCTTACTGGCTTCAAATTCCCCTGTTAAGGCTACAGGAATTTGAGTGAAGGCATCCTCTACTCCCTTTGAAATATCCATCTCCAAATTGTGCTCTCTTGTTTGACTTAATTCATGGTCCTTTGCCCCAGGGTACTCCAATTTGATTGTTTCTCCCATTTGCTCTGCTCTCTGCACCCACAGAATAAATTCTGCCAGGGTGGCCTGAGACAAGTTCCCTGGCTAAGTCCCTAAGATTTCCAGCTAATACATTGGCACTGACATAAATGCACACAAGTATGTGCCAGGAACCAGGGCTGCTTTATCCATCTGACTGCCATGAGGTTAGGGGATGGGTAGCGGTACCTAGTATAAGGAGGGTGAAAATCAACTGTATTTATAAGAATTTATCTGCATCTTCCTCCTGCTCCTATCAGGATGCTGCTGTAGGGATCCACTAAATTCTAAAGTTTCATAATTAGTTGAATCAGTTTCTGGAAGTCCAATATTTATTTTGGTGGAGGGACTGATTGCTGGAGTTTCCCACTCCACCATCTTGCCCCAGCCCTGTTTAAACTTTTTCTGTGTCTCCTTTTTATCTTGGAGTGAGGCCCAAAGAAAGAGAGAGAGAGAGAGAGAGAGAGAGAGAGAGAGAGAGAGAGTGTATGCCTAATATAGTGCTCAGAATTGCCTTCTTTCCACCCATTTTTCTCCTTATCCTTTTATAATAATAAACATCTCTAATCACATTCAGTGATTATAAATTCTTGGACAGAATAATTTTCCATCTCTTCTGCAAAATAAAGGTTAGCAATAATGGAAGCTTAATATCTAATGAAACCTACCAACTATACCAAAATGTTCTGCTAAGGAAGAAGTAGAAACTCTAAATGTTAGGCAGAGGCACTTTTCTTCAACCAAATGAGTTTCAGGTTATATTAAATGATTATAACAATTGAGCAACCACAAAAAAGAAGAGTAATTAATTAAAGACAAAGGAAAGAATGAAAGCATATGCAACCACTCACCAATTTTGGGGGAAATTCAACATCTGAACTCTCACATGGCTGAGGACCCTTTTGCAGCTGATCAGAGTCCTCATTGGAAAAGTGGTCCCAGGCTGGATGTCCCCTTCTGGGTGAGGCTTGACTGGTAGCTTAGGGATCATCCCATTTATGGGGTTCCAAATCTCAGAACTTCAATGGTTCTTGCAACTCATGAGGAATTTCCTCATCAAAAGTAACCAAATCCATCTGGCAGGGGGTGGCTAGCCCTCCACAGAAGAGACATGGTGTCTCAAACTGTCATTTTTCTATTCTATTTATGGTACACAGAACAGGAACATAAATGTTTTTAGCTTTTAGTTTTACAGGGGATACAAACAAAATGTGTAAATATTACGTCCAGTGACTTGCTCCTTTAAAATATTTGCTTTTAGGTAATAGATGGTGGGGTTGCCTGCATAGAAGCATTATACCATTCCAAAGGACAAAAGTTAATCATTCACAATTCTAGGCAAAAACAGCAAAGACTATTGATTAGAAAGCTTATGAATTCACAAATCTTAATAATAATTTTCTTATAGTACATGACCATCATTTCCATGTATATGCTGGATCTATGACATGAATTTGTAGTTTTACTTACCTTTTCATAGCTATGTCCTACTTAAGTAGTAAGTTTCATGTGAGTCACAACTTTCTCCTGGAGTCTTCTTAACCCACAAAATGGGATCCTATGGCCCCTAATACTTGACATTTTCATAGCTATGACCTGCAAACACTGTGATAAATCTCCATTTCCCTGACACTCTAATCCACCAAACTGTGAGTTCCTGATGATGAAGACAGTGTCTGGATCAAAATATGGTCCCAATGCTAGAGTCATCTTTAACCCAAAAATTCATTAGTCAAAGTAAATTGAATTAAAGAAAATTATGAAGTTTAGTGATATGGAAATATAATTCAAGGTCTTTAGTGGACAGCTACTCATCAGGATTATGAGGAAGTTATGTGTAATCTGAGAAGTAGGTCTCTGGCAGCCAGAGCTGCCTCTGTGACACCAGCTGAGACACCTGTCTGCATATACATGATAGTGCCAAACTAGCTTCTTACAAACTCACATCATTTTAATATCATTTACATTTTACCTTCAAGTATTTAAAAAGAGAAAAGCCTAAGGAAACATATACAATCTTTACCATTGGCTCTAGTTTTCAAACAGGCCAAGAGAATTTTCAAAAAATAACGTATAATCAAGGATCTAAATTTCTTGTATTGTTTTCAATTCACAGTGTAAACTATTTGAGAGTACATGTTCTGAGATTGATGTAAATACATTAATATTAGAACAAGGTTATAAAATGGCAGAATAGATGGGCATATTGCAAATCAGTGAGGCTATTCTTCATTTTAATGTTTAGGATATTGAGGCTAAGGCACACATTTTGGTCACTACACTGCATTGCTTTAGAATTGCAAAATATACCACATGTACTCATATGTTCATGACCTTTCTTATGTTGTTTCCACTTTGGGGGCTTTCCCAACCCATCAATTCTGACTAGTAATTTGAAATAAGTATCATAGGAAGGAAAAATTATAAGAAAATGTAAATGTCGAAATTTTGAGTAGCCCACAGGAACTGAGTGCAGCAACTGAATTGTCAACTTATTACCTTAAATTGCAAAGTGGGAGCCATGCACCATGGCTTCAATTATATAGTCTGTAAATGACCATAGGAATGAGGCTAAATGAAGAAAAATGACATGATTATAAGAAAATGGTTAGTGTATTAATGTGTATTTTTTGAGGAAGTGATTTTATTAAGACAGAAGAGTGCTAGTTTCATTGAGGGCTCATGGCTGCATTTTGCCATAATACAGGGTGTGGGGCTCCTACACCAAGGCTTTCTCAGGGTGTGGATTTCTGCATTTGTGCATATACCCTGCAACAGATAATGCTGAATCAACATGGTCTTAGTTTCCTCAACTTGCTGCAGTTCCACAGTCATGTCAAGTATGCAGAACTGTCTTAAAATTTAGTCTTGGAATTTCTGCCTATACTAATCCTATAGCCAATCCATCTCCAGTTCCTTACCACAACACCCTGCCCAAGGTTGGTCTTCCCTTCCTAAATTCTGGGGAGCTCTGGATGTGTATGTACATTTGCCTTGGTGTTTGTGTGCATGACAAATGTAGGGAGATACACTCTTCTCCTCATCCCTCCCCTAAGATATTTTGCTCACTTTTCAACTATACTCTCTTTTCCTGGGTTTAAGGTGTTCAAAGTAAAGGCAAATATATAATGAATTTTTTTCATCTTCTTGATATACCTATTTGCTTGAGAATTATACATAAAGCATAATTAAATGGAGAAAGTTGAAGGTGGTAATTAAGGAAACAATGATTATTATCTCAAATTATATAGAATCTTAGTAACAAGTCATTATGCATAAAGTCATGTCTAAAATAAATTTACAATGTATAGAAGAAGAAACTCTAATGAATATGTAAAGTAGTTCTCATTCACCTAGGCACATGAATTTGTGGTTATGAAGCAACAATCATTTAATGATGGATCACAAAATTAAACTAGAAAGATTTTATTAAAATAATAACAAGTTAATGGATTGCTTCTGGTTAAGGGTTAAAGTAAGTAATTGATATTGGTCTTATCTTCAAGAAGAGTCATACCAAATGCTGAGGAAAATTTTGTAAAAAGAATGAATATCTATAGACATTTTAGAATGTATTGTGAAACATTGACCATTTCCAAAGTCATTGATAATGAACCTAACATTAATTGCAGTTAAGTGATACATGGAACTTTACATGTAATTGGGAAAACTGAACACCAAGAAATCTTGTAGCAAAATGAAATAATGCTAGATTTCTAACCCATTTCTTATTAAAAACATGGGATCCAAGCTTTAAGGGAAAAAAAGAAACCCTAATACCAAGACAAAGAAACAGAAGTTTAAAGAAATTATTTTTAGTTTCAGGAAATTCATTACAAATGATAACAGAATACAGAATAGTTAAGAAAACTTTTATTTCAATAAGGAAAAATTCAAAATGTTTGAATTATAGTGAATATTGTGAACAATATAACATTTTAAAAAGAAATAAGAAATAAACAGTGGCAAAATATCACCTCCTGAAAATGGATCAGTTAATTCAGGGTGTCATTGATAAAATAATTAAGTGCAATGTGGAGTATTGTTGTTATTTTTACTTTTATTTTTAAAATCACTCAATATTTAATGCTATAAATATTAAGTAATCTGTAAATTTTTTTAAAAATGCTGCCTCATATTATAGAAACAGACTTGAAGGCTATAAGCACCTATATTCATTTTCCATTTCAATTATTGTGAAAGTAATGGTGGAAAAATTTGATTATTTAAAAGGAAATACTTATTATCTAATTCTATGAGGTTTAACAAAATATTTTTAAAAATAGTGTATTTTTAAGAGTGATACTTAAATTATTTATTATGGAAAACAGTGTGTAATTCTATAAAACATCAATGAAAATGCATTAATTAACATACAGACTAAAAAGTCATTAAGCTGAATCATTTTTAAAGAGTAAAATATGCTGTAAGTCCTACTGTGCTTTTGAATGCACAGGGACTGGCTGATAGGGGAGTCAAACATGAGAATCAACCTGGATCCCTGAGCCATCACTGCTCCCTCCCCTTCTCTGATCAGAGAACTGATGATACAGGGGTTACCCTGAAACTCTCCAGTCTCTGCAATGGGCTGCATGTGAAATAATGGGGGTAAAAGAAAGACATGGTGTAAGTTGGATTTACCATCAATCTCTGACAACATTTGCTTGTTTTGCTCATTTTCCAGTCTTAGCTCATTCAGCTTTCTCTCCATAGCTAGAGCTGCCAGGCAACTTTCATGAGTTTTCCTCACCTAATAACTAATTCAACTTTCATAAGAATAAGCAATGCTCTCCAGTTCATTATTGAGATGTTCTATCATTCCTTTATACATGTCAAGTTATTTTCGTAAAAAATCGATATTTTCATTTACCTTGATAATTCTTTTCTCTATTTCCACATGGTCTATTCCCTGCTGGATTGATTCAAGGTGAAGTTGCATGATGTGTTGTTGATGTACTTCTGGAAAAATTTGCAGTTTTTGGTAAAACTTCTGTATCTGCTTTTCTAGGTGTTCATTTTTCTGCTGTAGAGATGCTTGCTCAGTTTCTAGATGTTTATTTTGACATTTAAGTGCTTCATTGACTTGGCTTTCCTTACGCAAGTTTTTATATATCATTTGTTTTTCCCTTTTGTATCTAAACTTAACATTTAAGGTTACAGCACTGATGAGATTTGACACATCCACATGTATATTATGAGGCTGTTCTCCTTTTGCAGATTCACTCTTTTCCTCTAATTCCAACTTGATAACATAAATTATCAAGTAATCTTCACAGACAGCAGGCACATTTACCATTTTCAGAACTGTTTCAGTCAGAGATGTTAACAGGCTGTCTTTGTCATTGACAATGAGTTCCATCTGCATCATAGAATTATCAAGCTTTTTTTCCCCTGTTCCTTCAGTTCCTGCATGCTGTCATTCCCTGTAGCATCTTCCAAGGCAAGCAGCTTTAGGTTTTCCTGAATCTGAACATTTTTGACCACACAATTTAGTGTCTCTCCTGGCAGTGTTCTCCATTCTCCTGAGATACTCTTCAGATGATTTTATCCAAGTCTCAATGATGTGGAAGGATTCAGATGACTCATTGGGAGACTGTGTGTTTCCTTGAAGATGAGCCATCATCACACTATTGAAAGAAAACTCAGTGAGCTCACTTATCTGTCCTTTGTCCAGAATATCTCCTAAATTTTCCAATGAAAACACAAACCTCTTTGCATCCTTATTAAGTGCTGCCAAGAACAGTTTGGAACATTGGAGGATTGGTTTACACTGCAGGTGATCTAATGTGTTTATAAAATTTAGTTATCTGTCCAATCTTCTCACTGACTTTAAGAAAATTCTCACATTGATGAGAAATGTTCTTGGCTAGCTCTTTCTCCTTCAAACTATGCTGCCAGTGTTTTACTATGAGAGCAAACCAGGTAGGCCCTAGTAAGATTTCCAGGGACTCCAATAAACTTGCACTTTCCCTCAAGATTTCATAGAAGACCATCAGAACACTGGACAGTTGCTCTAGGACTAGCTGCAGAGACATTTTTGTGGTCATCAATAAGACATACACAGCCCCAAAAAACCACAGCTCTGCCTTTGACCAGAAGCTCTTGTCTACAACTACTAGCTTGAAACTCTCTGGGTGTTCTCAAAGAAAAATACCTGGCAACCCAGAGAGACCATCAGTGGTTCTATTAGTGGGGAGACAGTTTTACAGGTTGTATGAATTAATGCTCCCTGACTTTACTCTGATCACTATACCAATATAAATGGTTGTTTTTGCAATGTATAACAGTGAAATAGAAAAGGTGGATTATAGCAAGTACAGACAAATTCATTAGATGAGATCACACAAAGTCCAAGTGGCCCCACAAGAATCATAGGCACACATGTAGTACCATGCCTCACCCTTCTCCACACATGAACATGCAAAAATTAGATGTGGTGACATAATACGGGGCACTCTGTAATCGAGTACTCATGTGCCCTTATCCCAAGATAAGCCTGTATATTCTACAGTTGTAACATTTTTTTATTTGCAGCTTCCATGTCTAATTTTGTCATCAAAGAGCTAGAATCTCTCTACACAAGTGTTAACCACATTTATTTTGTTTTTATTTGATAGTTGTTTTTGTTGAACCAAGGAAGTCACTGTTTGATATCAATTGTAAAAAGAGAGGAAATCAGTCAGAACTGGAAATGCCTTCACATAAAATCAGTTTTTCTCCATTTAACTTACACATCCTATAAGGGGAAGATTTTCCTTCATTTGTGACCACTTGCCCCAGAATCCTTTCATCAAGGCCCTGTCATTTTCATCATGTGACTGCATGGCTACCAACATTAAACTGGGAACATTCTCTGAACCAGAAGTCATGCTCTACTTTTCTTCATTCCAAATGTTTCATGATTATGACTTTTAATGAAACTTTACTAATTTCTCTGGCTATCTCAGACCTCAAATCTTGGTCTATCACCTAGGATTTTTCCATGAGTGATTTCACTCACAAAGACTTTAGATGAAAGGGAGAATCAAGAGTCACCAACAGAGGCTGGTTGAAGTGTCTTAACAGATACCATGATTTAGATGACATTTCTGATAGTAGATTTTAAGATTCTAAGTCAGACTAGGCATGGTGGAGGCTGGAAGTCAAATGAGAGGTGGGCAATAGCTAAAAGTGTTTTATTTCTTTACTGTTTATAATTCCTTTCTTTAATTTGAAAGGTAATATGTTATTTTAGAAGTTACAACCTGTTTCTTAACATAAAGTTTAAATTTATCTAGCAGAAAAAAAATTATGGTAGTTGAGACTTCTTGAGATGATAATATACCCAAAAGGTGACAATATTTGGGATAAAAAATAGTATAACTTTTGTGTCGGTGTGGGTTGATGCATCTTACCCTAAATGCTCATTCATGCAGTACAATTTAATGAAGGAATAACAAAATCCTGAATGTTTAAAGGAAGTCTTTTGGTTCAGTCTATATTTTCTCATAAAACTGGGAAAGAAAATTACACATCATTTGTTTTGTGTATATTTGTACAATGCCAGGACAAAAACCAATATTATTTTCAGGCAGAAAAACCAAAGACCCAGGATCTCCCTGAGGCAGCCCCCAAACACCACAGTCTTCAGAGAGAAAGCATCATCTTGCTGGTGCCTCAATTTTGGACTTCTAGCCTCAAAACCATGAGGCAATATTCTCCCATTGTTTAACCAATCCCTTGTATGGTATTTGTTTTAGCAGCTAGGAAACTAACACACAGGTCTAAAGATTAATAATTATGGACTATACTACTGGAAAATATTTGCTAAAAATTAAAACACTCTTTACCTATCTCTCTCTCTTGCTTACACGCTGTCTCTCTCACACACACACATTTCTAGAATATTATTCATTGTCAGCTTCATTCCAATATGATCAGAGTAGGTGCTTTCTAAATAATTGAAATGGCATATAATATATTGAGAATTCTTTTGTGATGCAATATGTGATCTATGGTCTATCCTAGAGAAAGTTCCATAAGCACTACAGAAGAATCCTGCTGATTTGGGGGACATTGTTCAGTATAGGTCTCTTAGGTGTACATCATTTATCATACTCTTCAAGGTTTCAGTTTTGTTATTGATCCACTGTCTAGTTGTTCTGTCTATTGATGTGAGGAGCATATTGATGTCTCCAAATATTATTATTGTAGAGGTGTGTATTTCTCTATTCAGACTGGCCAGATATTGCCTGCTGTATTTTGTGGACTCTTGGTTAGATGAAAAGATATTCACGATTGCTATTTCTTCCTGATTGAATGCACCTTTTATTAATATGTAATAGCTGCCTGTGTCTAATAACATTTTTGCATTTAAAGCCTGTTTTGTCCAATATTAGTATAACCACACTTGCTCTTTTCTGGTTACTGTTTGAGTGAAACATCTTTCTCCAAACTTTTATTTTCAGTCTATTTGTATCCTGGGTTCCAAGGTGAGACTGTTGAAGACAGCATATGGATGGAATTTAATTCATTAACATGCAATGTTATCTCAGTAAATTCATTAGTTACTTTGACCATTTTATCCTTCAGCTTTCATGTGTCATGTCATATTTTTCTGTATTTTTCCATTTTGGTAACCCTCTTGGATCATCTTCATATTTACCTTCTCCTCCAAGCCTCTCTGTTCTGTCTTTTCCTTTCAGGCTGCAGAAATCTTTTTTGTATTTCTTGTAGCAATGTCCACTTATTTACAAATTCTATTAGTTTTTGTTTATATGTGAATAATTTAAATTCACCCTCATTTTTGAAAGACAGTTTTGCTAGATAAAGAGTTCTTGGCTGGCAGTTTTTCTTTTTCAGTATCTTAAATATATCATTCCACTGTATT
>JAQZBX010041005.1:0-22496 GCA_029593785.1 Cabassous unicinctus
TATATATATATATATATATATTTGCTTTTAGAAAAATCCTTGAACCAGCCCTTTAGTGTGGGGTTAGTTTTCATTGTGACAAGCAAAAAACAGGAAACATTTTCTTTATTTCTGTCTTATTACAGCTGTCAATAGTACTGTCAAGCAAGACTATTAAATGAATTATGGTGTTAGTTATGATATGATATTTGAGACAATTTTTCCCTAGCAAATATGAAAGTGTGTAAAACTTGTTAAATATATTCAATGCCAGGTAATTTTTGTTTGCCAAATAACATTTTCCTCACTTAAGAAATCAAAGGAATCATATTAAAAGTGGTGGGTGATCAACCATACATAACAAGTGTCTAGCCAGTTTTTATTTTGCTAGTATGTATTTCTTTCATTTATCTAATTCTACCTGTGTTTTAAGAATTTTAAAGGCTGAATATTGAAATATTTTGTCTTAACACTTGTAACTGGCAGAAACATACGCTGGAACTCTTCTTAGTCAAAAACTAATAGGGAGGGAAGTGGGAGTGGCTCAGTCGATAGAGCCCCCATTTACCATATGGGAGGCCCCGGGTTCGCTTCCCGGGGCCTCCTTGTGAGGGCAGGCCAGCCCGCGCAGCCTAGTGGGCTGATGCAGCAAGACCTCACAACAGGAAGTGGGTGTGGCTCAACAGATAGAGCTTCCGTTTACCATATGGGAGGCTCTGGGTTCGTGTCCCGGCTGGCCCGCACGGTGCGAGGGGCTGATGCAGCGGGACCTCACAGCGAGGGGAAGATAAGCAGACACGGAGAAGACACACAGCGAATGGACACAGCAAGCACAAGCAGCAAGGGGGGCATAAATAAATAAATAAATCTTAAAAAAAAAACAGGGAGTTATATTTTAATTCTTATACAGTTAACTAGCATCATGGTTTACCTACTTTTTGCCAAGCTCTGTGCTATGTATTATTTTACCTATTTTATTTTATTTATTTATATATTTTTTAAAGATTTATTTATTTATTTATCCCCCCCTTGCTGCTTGTGCTTGCTGTGTCCATTCGCTGTGTGTCTTCTCCGTGTCTGCTTATCTTCCCCTCGCTGTGAGGTCCCGCTGCATTAGCCCCTCGCGCAGCGCGGGCCGGCCTGCCCTCACAAGGAGGCCCCGGGAAGCGAACCCGGGGCCTCACACATGGTAAACGGGGGCTCTATGGGTTGAGCCACACCCACTTCCTGTTGTGAGGGCTTGCTGCATCAGCCCACTAGGCTGTGCGGGCCGGCCTGCCCTCACAAGGAGGCCCCGGGAAGCGAACCGGGGGCCTCCCATATGGTAAATGGGGGCTCTATCGACTGAGCCACTCCCGCTTCCCTATTTTACCTATTTTATAGACAAGGAAACTGAATCTCAGAAAGGTTAAGTAACTTCCCTTGGAGTGGGGGTGGGGGCACATGTAAATGGCTATGCTAGGATTTACCTGCAGTTCTTTGTTCTAGAGAGTACACTAATAAAATCCTATTGTTAGATATTATGAATCCATCCATTAGGAAATTTCCAAATTCACTTCTCATTCCAGGAAAGAATAGCAAAAAAGCCCACCTAGAAATAACCTTAATGATTCGGATTCAGAAATCACACAAAGTGGATTTTTATATTCTAAATAACCATTTCATGTTAATCAATGAATTAGTTACTAGTTTTTTCTCAGTGGTTCAGTGAAAGAATTTAGAAATTTAAGCAGGAATCATGTTTCTTCTCCTCCCTTCCTACAAATGGTTATTTAGAACCTTGCACTCAAGAAGTGTCCCTTCTCTGCCCTCTTCCTCTGCATTTTCTTTCTTCTTTTCAGAGTATCCTCATCCTTAAACCTCCGTCCCTCTTTCTCTTAACCCATACTCATCTGGAATGTATTCTCAAAGACAAAGTGATGGAACTATATAGAGATGAAGGTTGCCCAACGTTGTGAATATACTAAATGCCTCTGAATTGTACACTTAAAATGATTAATTTTGTGTTATGTGGATTTCACCTCACTTAAAAAAAAGTTAATGTAACTTCTGTGTCTTCTACCTAGAAAAAAATATTCCATTTTTTCAAGTTACATGCAGAGACTTGATGCCTATTATGTAAGAGGATGTTTTTTGGTAGACTGATTTATTTTATAATATATTACATATGTAGAATAAATGGATCTCTCCTTTTGGTGATCATGATAATATTTGGGGGAAAATTGATAAGTGTCACAGAAAAGGATGCTACCTTGTGTTCTGTTGCTTAAAAATAACTTTGTTAGATAAAATTTAATGCTTTTACCACTATTCTTCTAATTCATTCTTGTCATAAAGAGATCTTTGGTATTGATACTGCTTTCTTATTGTCTGAGAAATAGTAATTTGTCAGATTGATTTATCCCGGGAAGGTATTAAAACTTAAAAAGAAGCCTACAGGAAGAAAACATGTACCTTTGCCTAATGTACATTGTTAATTTTAGATAATAATCATGATATTAGTAAACTCAAGAGTGTGTAATCACTGTTTAACCTTACATTGGGATAACTTGAGGAAAGAGAAGAGAGAAGACTGTTTCTCATCAAAGTTAATTTTACAACACACCTAAAGTGCTCACTTAGCTTGGTGAGCACTGGGATGACAAAGACAGGTCCAGGGTTGTCACTTGCTGGTGAGCCTACAGAGTGGGCATGCCAAGAGGAGAGTTTCTGTTCTTCATTTAACAATCATGCATATTTTCTGACACCTGTTCACATCCCTAGATATGCCAAACAAGGTTCTCAGTCTAGTGTAGACTAAGGATAAATTTAGAATCCTAAAACATGTTTTAAACCCTTAAGGAGACTGTAGAATTTTGTAGAGAATTGTAAGACAGAAACAACTAATTCAAAGAAACTACAGACTTGTTATGAACCACCCTAATGTTTCTAGGTATTCCTCTCACCCATTTCTCTAGCCACCCTCCAGTTCCCATCTCCCATTCAGGCATATAGTCACACAGTTTGTCAAGGTAAGTAAAAGTTATGTGACAATTTACTTGTGGTTTAATTTCTCAGGATTATTGGTTGCTATGAAAAAATTTTAAAATCAAGCTAAATTTGCCTTTGCTTAATTCCTTCTTATCACAACACTCTAAGCACACCATTAAAGTCACACTCCTTTCCTCTGTATCTATTTTCTTCAGCTATTTGGGTATTTTCAGTCACCCCCATTAAAATTTTAGCCAAGGTGATTTTTAAAAACTGATCTAATCGCTGTGTATTAATCAATATTTTCGCTTTTTAAGTAAATTTAGAACTGGTCTGAGACTTTCCCTCAGTTTGACCACACTTTTATTAGGTATTGCTTCTCAGATCTCTTTGCTTGAGCTAAGAAACGTAACACTTGTACTATCTTCTTCCCAAACCATTTGAAGTAAGAACCAAAATCTACTTTTGTTAAACTAAAAACTTGTACATGGATTGTTAGTATAGGTGACATATTTTAATGCATCAGTATACATCTGAATATCAGATTATTCAATCCCCTTCCTTTTTAAATTTTAAACAGATTTGTCATTAGAGATTTTTATGGTTGTTTTTTTTGTCCCGGCTCCTTTTTATAAACAAAATTCAGAAGGGCCACTGTGTTTGTGCATATACCCATACCCAAGTTAAACACATAAGCACAACAATTTGCCATACGCAAGTGCCACGTACTTTAAAATTAATTCCATTTGAATGCAAAAATAGGGAATTCATGTGTCTGGCTATATTCAGATAGAAATTTAATTCTGCTCACATAGGTTTCGCAGACCTTTGCATAAAGTCTTCCTAGTCCTGAAGATGGCTTGTGTTCTCCGACAAAACCTAATATGTCCATGGATTATTTAGTAATACTCATTTGAAGATTTCAGAGTTTTATATTGATCCAGTGGTGCTACATACCAAACAGATCCTCATACCACCTTTAAAACACAATCAGAATATTCCCCAGGGAATGAAAGTCAGTTTTCTGACATGTGAAGTAAATACATCCTTTACCTGCAAATACTAATATTTGAGAGGCTGTTTAGTCTATGTATTTCATAATCCATCTCATATTCTAGTTTGTGTTTGGCAATTGGAGAGATCCTTTAAAAAACAGCCTGTCTCCAGGAAATGAAGATTCTTTTTAAGTCTCTGGAAGTAAGATAACTTCTCTTTCATGGGCAGTATTGTGCTCAAGCACGTACTTCCTCTCCTGCAGCATACGAGGGCATACCTGCATGCGAGCATCTGTGTGTATATATATGTTCATGTGGTCCAGCACGGTGGGGAAGGCAGTGGAGTCTAGGCTCCAGCTTACTGCCTGCAACCCTGGGCAGGTTAGTTAGCCTTACCTGTGATTTGGGGACAATAATAGTTCTTCATAATGTTGTGAGTATTAAGTATTTATGTGTAAAGTCCCTAGTACAAGGTAAGGATCCAATCAGTGTCCATTATTTAAAAAAAAAAAATGTTTTAGATGCTTTATTGATAAAATAATCCCTAGTACACATTTTCCTCAAAGAATGAAATTTTATAGCCAGCAGCAAACTGTGACATTACATTTATAAGTCTATTTCTCTACATCAGTTTTCTTCAGTGTGGGGCCTCTAGAAGCCTGAAAGAGTTAAAAACATTTCCTTGTTTTTCAGGCTTTAATTTAGGCTCATTGTTATACAAAAACTGTTAGCCTGGGTAAAGCTGCACCTTGAGCACTGATGTAAACTGAGTTTTTCAAAGTACATTAAAATTTGCCATAGTCTTCCCTTGACGATTGAGAGATTTGCATCTGGTAGCGATTCACTCAGCCGAATGGAAGATCGCACTCCTTAGAGTGCTGATAAGCGGACACATGACATTTGCAAAGAGCAGTTTGCCCACTCGAGTGCCAGGGCAAACTGGAGAAAATTCTGTGCTTCCAATTTCATCAGAAACGTAGGGAATATTGCAAATGACACTACCAAATCAACTGTAAATAGATGATAATTTGATTGACATCTGGAAAGCTGTCACCGGCTGAGCAGCCCATAACAGGAACATTTACTGAGTGCAAAGGCAGCTTTCAAGTAAATCACTTTTTGTCCAGTGGGGCCCAGCCAGATTATAATTGCATGTCCTTCCCTTCATTGCAAATTCCCCATTACCGTTACCAGCAGTGTCTCATTTAAAGGAAGGTTGTCTTCCAAATATTCACAGTGTCTCATGTTAACTCGTCACCTCCCTCTTCAAAGTCTTGCTTTGTGCTTGATAATCCAGTCTTTTCCTCCCTTCATTTTAATAGAACTCATTAACTCTTTTTTTTTTTTTTTTTTTGCATGCAGAGATACATATTATAAATTAACTGTTAGATGAAATACAGCATGTATGAAGCTGTGGGCTACAAACATTTCCAACCGGATTTCAGCACCATCCTCAGAATTGTCTCTGCTGCCATTAATGAATTAAGCATTCTGGCACTGATGATTTTTGAAATGGCAGTATTTCAAAATTGAGCCAAGGAGTGGTGTGGTGCCCTCCTGTCTTGTTGGAAATATACAGGATAAATCTAGAGCTAGTGTTAGATCTGGGCCCTTTATTCTGCAACTCCAAATGTTTAGGAATATAAGAGTACTAAAATTATTAAAACAGGTGGCCATTCACAGGTTCAGGTGTAGATGGTTTTATGAAGTGGGACACACTTTGGGAGTGAGTGTTAAGTCAGTGTTCATGAGATGATCTAGTCTGTTCTCTTTTACCCACCAGGTATTTGCTACCTGGTTTTAAAAATTTAATAGCTTATGAATAGTAAGTTCACCACGTAGTACAAAATTATCTTTCTTGGTCCCCAAAGTTGGTGTCTCCAAAACACAATGATTGCTTTGCCTAGTTCCACTCTGCTTCCAAATCCAGAGAAGATCATGTGGCCCCAGCATATTCTCTAGGTCTGAAGATGCTTCATATGTGAGTGCAGAACCCACCATGATCTCAGGCTTTGTATTTCTAAATGGTGTGTTTTTACAAAAACTTTGGTTCCTGTCAATGGACTTGAAAATTGTCTTGGTGGAGATGGGTAATGAGGAGAGAGATGGGGGTTGTGAAACAAGTTGTCTCTACTCTAGGAGTTGTCTCTCTTTTGAATGAAGAATGAACGGGATGTGACCTGAAGCTTCTGTTGTTGGATCAAAACCAGTGGGCATTTGCCTTGCAGGAAAGGCTTTCTATCTCTGTGTCACAAACAATCAAGAAATCATTTCTTGCTATACAAATGTGGCTGCTTATCGCAGCCCCAGTGAAAGGGCATGGCAGCCAGGGATCTTGCTAATTGTACTGAGCCTGCCTGCATTGCAAGTGTCAGATGATTTGATAGGACTGACATGCAGCTAAATGGAATAGGAAAAGACACTGCAGTGGACTGTTGGTCCATTAGTTTGCTCGGGCAGCTTGTTTTACTAAGGAGCCCTCTAATGGCTTCTCCGAAATAATTACTATCTCTCTTCCTTATGCTATTCAACATGACAGGCACTTGCTGAAGTCGCAGCTAATATATTTGCACTCTAACCGGCCCCAATGCTGAGTCTCCTTGAGTATGTTTGGCTAAGAAATGAATGATGGCTGTTTTTTTCTTTGAGAAAATTTCTCTAATGCAGAAGACAGTCGTTTTATTTCAGATACTAAGCAGACGTGTGGCGTAACATGAGTGCTTGTGAAAAAAATTGATGCATTAGCTGTGGACTGCCCACTGCATGTCTCCTGTATGAGGAGTTGATGATATTGAAATGGGAAAACTTTTATGGGCTGTTTTACGCATGCAATGATAACCACAGACTTGAGCCAGAATGAAAGAGAGGGAGGAGAAGTTTATGTGGAAGTGAACTTTCAGCTGTCTTGAAGCTGTACAATAAGGGATTATTCCTTTGTTTCACTAACATATAATTGGGAGGCAGTTTTAATTTTGTCTGTGTTTCTCCTTTAAATTAAAGGAGGTGTCTTTGAATAAAATTATTTTAGCTGTTTCGTTTTTTTTTTTCATTTCTGGGCTTGCTCATTCACTTCTTTGTGAAGTGTGGTCAGTTTTGCTTATCTCTTTTAAAAAGTCACTTGGAACTTCCTTAGATGATGTTTAATTAATGAGCTTGAATTCTTTGAGATTCTCCAATAAACTTTGGAGCATTTAAAGGTAATGAATAATATCCTGATTATCAATAGTATGATCATTAATGTTTTTGCCAAAAATCTTTGGAGAATTTGAAGGTCATATAAAGGCTTACATGAGAAAATACAG
Source organism: Cabassous unicinctus (assembly GCA_029593785.1). NCBI lineage: Eukaryota > Metazoa > Chordata > Mammalia > Cingulata > Chlamyphoridae > Cabassous > Cabassous unicinctus. The sequence continues at coordinate 7,247 of JAQZBX010041005.1, forward strand.
GAGGAAATAAAACAAATCAGACAGAAATATGGAGAATTGTGTAGGGAATATGCCTCGGATTTTGAAGTCTTTTTTTTAAACCACTTTATGTATTTGCAGAGAGATAATTACATCATTTTGGGGTTTCTTTCATCCGTTCAAGGTACAGGCCTCTATTATATTGTATATAATCTCTTTTTCAGGGCGATGGTGAGAAAACATTAAGGACAACCCGATATTTGACAATTATTTTTCCTTCTGCTTCTACAACAATAAAGCAGCCTAATAGAATGGCTTCTCGCTTGTTTTTGTATATCAGAAAGAGGAGAAAGAGAACTTAGAAACATCTTTAAAACACATGATGAAAATGAGAGGTTTTTAAAAAACCTTTTAGAATCTATTTTCTTTGTGCCAGGTACCAGATGTTGATGTTGGCAGTGCTTAAGAGGGTCACAGGGCATTTAAAATCGCTGGGCTTTGGGGAATAAAATTCCAGGTCTGTTGCACTGAAAAATTATTTAAAACTTGTATTTACCCAGCAGTTAGTAGTATGAAAGTAGTTTTTCTATAGGTTTCCCTTAAATAGTTACCTTAGAAATACATGATCAATGAAATTGCTGCAAAATATATTTATATTCCAGTAGCTTTTCTTAGCATTTAGGAAGGTCAGTGATTCCATGTGATTCTGTTTTTCACTTGTGGGAAGTAGATTGCTTTCATCCTTGTTAGACAGGATTGGCCTTATTTTGAGCTATCCATTTCAAATTACAGAGCACAGAGGCAGTGCTTCTTGGTTATAAATGTACAGAAGAGACATATGTACCATACTTAGGTTATGTTTCCTTTGTATCTTCTAGAAGTGTAACTTTGAGAAGGAAGTAGGAACTTTAAAAATTAATTAAAGGGGAGTGGATGTAGCTCAAGTGGTTGAGCGCCAGCTTCCCATGTACGAGGTCCTTGGTTCAATCCCCGGTACCTCCTAAAAAAAAAAAAAAAGTTAAATTTACAGAAAACTTGTGCAGAAAATACAGAGTTCCCATATACCCCCCTCACACATGCAGTTTCCTATTACTAACACTCTGCATTAGTGTGGTACCTTTGTTAAAACTGATGAAATGATATTTTTCTAATTATTCTGTTAACTATAGTCCATAGTTTACATTAGGGTTCATTGTGTTGTACAGTCCTATATATTTTTAAATTTTTATGTTAGTAACATATATACAGCCTGAAATTTCCCCCTTTAACCACATTAAAATATATAATTCAGTGGTTTTAATTACATTCACAATGTTGTGTTACCATCACCACCAGCCATTACCAAAACCTTTCCATCACCCCAAAGAGAAACTCTGTGCCAATTTAGCATTAACTTCCCATTCCCTACCCCCACCCAGCACCCTGGTAACTGTATTCTAGTTTCTGACCCTAAGAATTTATTTATTCTAATTATTTCATATCATTGAGATCATCTGTAGCCATTACTATAAGTGAATAATTTACAAAAGGCCATTAAAGACGACTACTGCTATTGTAGTCCTATAATTACTTCTTATATAACATACCAGTTACTATTATAATCCCATATATTATTTTAATCTTAAATTTATTACAAAGAGAAAGGATTGATAAATATTATCTAAAAGCCAATGCATTAGAAAACCTCAGGAATGAGGTTTTGAAAAGGAATTCCTGACAAGGGAGATAAGAAACTCACAATATATGAGCACCCTCTGTGTTCCTGTTACTATGCTAGCCACAGGATTTGAAATCTCACAATTTTGAGAGTTATATTTTTATCAGCATGTTAAAAATGAAGAAATTAGGACTCAAAGAATTTACTTTATTTGCCCATTATCTCGCAGGCAGAAAGTAGAAAAATTAGTAATAATAACAGTCATTTATATAGTACTAAACATTTACTATTGCACGTCTGTATACGTTAATCTTAGCAACTCAGAGGCTTAGAAAAGTTAAGTGATTTACCCAGTATTCCACAGCCATTAAGTGGCAGAACCAGGGATTTTCTGTCTCCAAATCATATACTCTGATAACATATAAGGTGCAATTAAATAAAAAATTGCAGTATACCATTGTTTCCCAAATTTCATACAACAGAGATAAGTTATATTCTCTACTTACCAGGTGAAAGCAGCAACCAGCTATAATTATTATTATTATTATTTTTTTAAAGATTTATTTGTATTTATTTATTTATTCCCCCCCTTGCTGCTTGTGCTCTCTGTGTCCATTTACTGTGTGTTTTTCTGTGTCTGCTTGTCTCCCTTTGTTGGGTCATCTTGCTGCGCCAGCTCACCGCGCTGGGTGGGCCATCTTGCTTTCACCAGGAGGCCCTGGGAATCAAACCCGGGGCCTTCCATGTGGTAAACGGGAGCACAACCAATTGAGCCACAGCTGCTTCCCCCAGCTATTATTTATTTCACTTTAGGTTCATACTAGTGAGACCAAACAATATATGTTCTTTTGTGTCTGGTTTATTTCACTCAACATGATATCTTCAAGCTTCAGCCGTGTAGCATGTATCAGAACTTTATTCCTTTTTATACCTGAATAATATTCCATTTTGTTTATCCATTCATCTGTTGATGGACACTTAGGTTGCTTCCATATTTTGGCAATTGTGAATAATACCACTATGTACATTGTTGTGCAAGAATCGTTCAAGTTCCTGCTTTCAGTTCTTTTGGGTATATACTAAGAAGTAGGTTTGCCTGGTTTTGTGGCAATTCTGTACTTTCTGTGGAACCACCAAACTGTTTTCCACAGTGGCTGCATCATTTTACATTCCCACCAACAATGAACACTTGTTATTATTTCTCTATCGTCTTCAACTCTTGTTCTTTTCCTTTTTTTTTTCTTCAATAGTAGCTATTCTAGTGGATGTGAAATGTTATGTAGTGGTTTTGATTTGCATTTCCCTGATGGCTCATGATGTTGAAAATCATGTGCTTTTTACCATTTTGTATACCTTCTTTGGAGAAAGAAATGTCTATTAAAGTCTTTTGACCATTTTTAAATTGTTTTTTTGTTGTTATGTTTTTTTAAAATATATTCTGAATATTAAACCCTTTTTGGATACGTCATTTCCAAAGTTTGTCTCTCGTTCTGTTGGTTGTCTAAAACTTTCATGATGAACAAAAGTTTTAAATTTTGATGAAGTCTTATTTTTTTATTTGGAAATCAGAACTTTTGCCCTCCTCTACACAGTTTCTTGTCTGGGTGAGAAAAAGTTCCTTTTCTTATGGATAGAGTAATGGGGTTTAATAGTTTCAATGTAAAAATAGAATTTGAGATAATAAAAAGTTTAAACAAAACTAAACAAATTCTGACCTGCGTACCTCTTTTTACCAATAATAAATTATTGTTTCTGTGGTTTGTGAATGTAGCACTGGGTGGAACTAGACGATGACCTCAGTGAGATTTTCCAAAGAATTTTTATGCATTTTTATTGTAGTCATCATTTACTCAAGAAATTTTAATTTATTCTATAACTACAATGGAATTAATTTTTTCTAAACTACTTGCCCTTCTTGTTACTCCCTGAGGAGTTATATATCTTCTTTTTCTATAGAAAGGAAATATTTGAAATAGTCTAGATGTCAGGAAAAAAAGAGACTGAAAGGAAATAGCCAATATTTTATCAGTATTTGCCTCTGAGTTCTGGATATTTCTAAAATTTTTAGATTTTCTACAGTTAGTGTATATTACTTGTATATTACTATTGCCTCATTCTTTAACTTCTACTTCATGCATATAGTCTGTGGCCCTATCTTCATTATATTTTTATTGCCCACTCAGGGCAATTGTGCAATGGAAATGGATTTACAAAGGGTAGTAGGGAACAACATGGGTATTGTTGTTCTATTATATTGTATTTCCTCTATTATATTGGTGCAATTTAGTGGAGAATCCAAAATGAACACATGCCTGCTGGGTGCATAGCATATAGGATGTTCTTCTAATTTGTAAAGTCCTTAACCTAGTTTTGAATGTTACTTCTAGTTGGAGGAATTTCTTTAAACCGTAACAGGTATCGTTACTTGGAAAAATTACATATGTATCTACTGTTTGGAGTCAGAAGACTGCTGTCACTTTTGAAGTGTGATCTTGGGACCTCTGAACTTTATCATCACCTGTAAAATGGGGATACTAATACCATCTTCCAATATGATAGTTGTGGGGATTTATGAAAATCTTTTGTTGGTAAATATACATTGCATTTATTGATTAAGCTACTCTTGGCAGAGTGCCTAAATTAGATTGGTGGTGATCTGGATCAAGTTCCTGAGTTCACAGCCTAGATCCAAATGACATTTGTCCATTCTGCTTGAAAGGGGGAAGGTCAAAAATGTATGGTTTTGAGAGAATTTTTGTGAGTGACTATGCCTACTCTAACCCCTATAGCTTCCCTTTAAAAAACTTGAAAATAGTTCATTTTCTTGTTTTAATTACTTAGCAGAAATTTAGAGTAAAAGAGAAAAACTAATCATAACCAACCTTCTTTTGCACTTCCACATCAACAAAAGGGATTCTTGGGTCCTGGAGACCAAAGAAAGAATGAGCAGGAATGCCCAGAGTGAATTGATGGATTGCAGAGCCTGGCTGGTAATTACTTTCACTGAGCTAAAACATTAACTTAATACATGGGAGCAGGGCCAGATAAAATTGAGGATTTGGACTCCCTATCACCCTCCCTCCTTTTGGAGGCAGTCTTCTCTTTGGCGGGATAGCCCTGCTTCTTTTACTGGGACTTGGCATGGATTTTTCATGCCCCACCCTGATAGACTGGAAAGTACTTGTTTTTGGTTGTCTTGGGCAACCATTGGTAGGGTATAAGACTGTTTAGGTCAGCCAGCTTTCTGGAGTAATGAGAAGTCCCAGTTTCTCAAAACTCTTCGGCTGAATACCAGATATTGCCAGGCTTATCTCATCTTGGAGTTCAACTTTCCAGAACCAGCAAGTTTTCTCTTTTGAACTCTTTTGACAGTCTTACAAGTGTACACCTATCCTCAAACTAGGTGATATTGTATCATCTTTGGGAGGCCAAGGAGGTTTCATTTTAAAGGCTAAATTGTGTTGATTGTTAATAACTTACTATGTATTTTGTAGTGTAAGATTGTGAAGCCATAATGAGGCTTTGTGGCATGATTATTTAGTGATGTGTGTCTGCCATTGATTGGGAAGGGCATATATATTTTTTCAGCTGATTGTCAAATCCATTGTACATGAGAGCTCATTTAATGTATAGTGTTCCCAGTCTTAATCTTTCTTTTGTATAATGGAGAAATCTAATATCCAGAGAGATGAAGCAATTTCTAGCTCATCAGAGCCAAAGATGGACTTAAGTTTTCTGAGTTCAAGTTGCTTGTTACTTTCTGGGGATAATAGTGGTAGTTATTTTTTGAGATTTGGAAAGGGTTAAATCCAACTATCCATATTAAGTGCTGAAACAATGATTGACAATGAAAGACTTAAATGATAGGTACCGTCATTGTCCTCATCATAATTTGTACTTTTATTATCTCTGGTATACCGCCAGGCTACATTGTATTGTAAGGTAGTCAAGCAGTTCTTTCGTGTATGGTATGTTCTAGAAGCACAGCTTTTGCTAACAAATTAGAGCAAGTATTCACCTTACTATGACTCACTGTATTTAAAGAAAACTCTATAATGTTTAATACTTTGATACTTGATTTCTGTGGAGACCAAAGAAAGTTACTGATAGAAAATTTAATGATAATTAACAATCATAATTTTGAGTTTTGACCTTTTTTGCATGTATTTGTGGGTTGATTATATTTCCAACATATAAAGATTTATCAAATGTAATTCCACTGAATCCCCCTTGAAACAGCAGGGATTCTGTGGAATCAAGATTCCTTGTTCAGCAGTATCCTCTACTTCCTTTTTCCTTAGACATCTAAGTGGAATATGTAATAACTCAGGTTTTCAAGTTTCCAAACCCTGTCAGGAGACTTTAGTTAGGAAATCTGTTCTGATGCATTTAAAAGGCCATACTTTTGAGGAATTTTTAATGATATGGAATACTTATGATAAATTGTCATGTATTTGCTGTCTCATGGGTAGTGTAGCTTAGTAGAAAGAGCTTGGGCTTTGGAGTCAAAAGGGCTTGAGTTTTACCCAGTTGTTTTAATTTAAGGTCTTTGGGATTGGGCAAGGTGCCTCTCTGAGCCTTAGTCCTCATTAAATTGGGATGTCACCTCCCTTGCAAGTTTTCTTAACTCCCAAAGTGGCTTGCTCTTGGAGAGGCTCAGTAAATGTTAGCTCCTTTTCTTCACCTCACCACTGACCTTCTCCCTGGCATTCCACAAGGACTAAATCAGGAAATAAAGGAACTTGGAAAAGTTTTATATTCATACTAACACGTTTGGTGGTTTTTCTTTTTAATCATTTCTTTATTGTAAAAGTCTTGGTTCCTATAAATCTCACACCCCTGGGAACCACACTTAGGACAATCATGAAGTGTCTTACTTCAAAGGATGAGAAAACTGAGCAAACCAAAATCATGATGACCTCTTTGGAGCAGCGTGTGTGAGCATGCCTTTCCGTCTGGGTCAGCTTAAGGCTATTGAGTAAGAGCATTCCCCTCACTGTCAGTGACGTGGAGGGTGTGGATAGGGCTCTGGGCCTGAGGTAGGGTTTATAATTGCATGGGCGCCTGGCCTTTCCTGAGCATTCTTTTCCCTTCCAGGATTCCTGTAATTGTCATCAGATGGCTCAGTCTCCAAAATGTTTCCGGTATTGCAGTGACTTCTGGAGTGGTTGGAGTGGGTTTTTTTTTTAAGCTAGCTAGAATTAGTAGCCATCATTTGTTTGTGTTTATTCTGTTGTGTGTAGATGCATGCAGATTAGGCATCTCTGGAGGGTAGAAAGACTAGTCACATGTAGATTCATCCATACCATCTTCTCTTGAGTCTTCCCATTTCCTTTTCCACCTGCACTACATTAAAGGAAGGGAAACAAAGTGAGTAAAAGATGCAGGCAGTGTTCTTTTAGTCTCATTACTTCTGGCGACTTTTTTTTAGAGCCATTGCATTTTTCTTGGAGTCTGCTAAGGGCCTCAGGAGGCTGAAAGTTAGACAGTGAGTGAATCCTGTAAGGAATGATTAAAAGTTCTGGACTATCCCCGGACAGGGTGGAAATTGGGCATTTGAGATGGGCCCTGAATTTCATCTGATGGAATTTGAGTGACAGAAATGATAGCATTAATTGGCAAATCAGGTGATAAGATGGAAAGAATTATGCAAAGCACAGAAGTGGAAAAGATGGAATGTGTTTGGGGAGGAATGTGTGATACAGTTTAATTTAAAAATAAGAAAACCTCATAAATTTGAATTCATACGTTAGCCTAATACCAATTTTAGAATGAATGTAGTTTGTGAAGTTAAGATATAGAGGGAATGCCCCATACACTCAGAGGGTTTGCATTCTGAGTCTTTCAGGGTATTTAAGCTTTCTTTCAATGCAAGTCTAGAACTGAAAACCCAAACACAGGAAGATATCTTCTATGGGGTTATTCTTTATCAGATAAGCTCTTGTTATTTGCCCTTGACTGCTTTTCTTGGAAGGGAAAATTTGCCTGAATTGAAAAGGGCTAATAATTTAAGAGAAAACAAACTGGATAATTGACAAGTCCAAACCTGTATATTCTCTGACCCACTGCACCCCCAAGCAGAGGCTGACAAGTGAATTGAGGTTGAGTGGGATTGCTCACTTAGAGCATATTGAGAAGTAGAAAGTTGGAGAGAATTGTACTTTTTTAAAGCCACTTTGGTAACTGGTTCCTACTCACCTTACTAGTAACAATTCATTGCATTCTGGTGCTCCTGTTTGCCTAATGGTGCAATGTTCTCTAAACTTAGAGGTACACAGCTCTAGATTCTGATACCGGCTGCTGCTCTTCTTTCCATAAATTTCAGTAATTGTCCTATGGGTCTTTAAAAATAATTGAAGGAGATTCTGTTTCCTATCCTAAACAATCCCACCTTTCCTTTTCCAGAAGCTGGGGGTGGGGAGTGGGCACAGGAAAGGCCTTGATCAGTCTTTAAGGATAAGAGATAACTCCTGTTTCATATAAATAAGCTATTCACTATAATTTCATTATCCACAGCAGTAGTTGGTCTAAGAATGGGCATGTGATTAAGTTTTGGCCAGTAATTTGTGCATGGAAGTTTGCCAGGAGAGGGTAGTGAGAACTTCCCACCTGGAATAAAAAAAGAAAGTTTTGAGTGTAATGTGTCTGTGATGCTTACAGAGGCAGTAGGCCATGTCTATAGTATGAGGACAAAACCTGCAATAAGAAAGGCTGACAGGAGTGGAGGTGGCACAAGCCACTGGGCGCCTCCCTCCCATGTGGGAGGTCCCGGGTTCTGTTCCTGATGCCTCCCAAAAAGAAGATGAGCAGACAGTGAGCACAGACAAAAGAAAAGAAAGACTGAGCCAGACCTTTGAGAGTGTGTCATTGATAACCAGCACAGGACTGCTACCTCTGACTTCTTGTTTCTGTGAGAACTAATTATTTAAACCTTTGCAAGCTGGGTTTTCTGTTACTCATTTCTAACAGAATACTTCTATGCTTTAATCATGCCCCTTCTATTATTTTCCCTTCAGATTTGTAAAGTAGTTCTTATCATTTATAACTAGGTCACACAGTTCACTGTGTGTCATTTTAAGAATTTTCTGAATCAAGACATGAAAGGCAAGTACCCCTTTTTTGATGGGATTGAGAAGTAGAACTGACATTTCCCAAAGCAAGTGCACACTAGCCAATGAAATCACCTCATTGACCTTGTTAACCACTGGCAGTGCCTCTGATAAAGTTGTGATGGGACAAACACGGTTGTTTGGTTTTTATTTATTTTCAATGTTTCTGCTGTTTGTAAATTGGGAACTCTTGACCTAGGAAACTTATTTGTGCTATGGATTGTTGTGATTGATAGAGAAAAAAGAGCAAAATGTTTGGAAAGAGTATAAAAATCATTGTATTGTTGCAGTGGTTATTCAGTTTTTACAGTTAGTATTCTATGGAGTTATTAGGTTTGTTTTGAGTCTGATTTTGTTGAAACATTACTGTTATTATATTTGAACTGTTTCTTGAATATTTTTTCCCTTTTAGTAAAGAAAACTCACTGTTTCCTAAAACAGATTATAATTAGGACTGCTTGGTACTGAGAATCTTTTCTCAGTTAATACCCCTAATGAGATACAAATGTTCTAAATGTAACCTTATGAGTGGATTATACTTGGAGAGGAACCCACTTATTTTAGTTAACTAATCCCTTTACTTTGGTATCATACATTCTTATTAGGCTCTCACGTTCCTGTTCCATATGGAATTCCTTGTGAAATCAGGCCTGAGCAAACAGTGTTATTAACTTTCAGGGTCAGTGGTACTGAAAATGTCAATGAAGTTTGTTAGCTCTGCATATCTTGTTTTTATAGCACTCCTGCTTTTTTATACAATCGTGATAAATACAACTCTCTCTCTATTCTTGCAAAGTGTGTATTGTTTCTTAATTGGTTCTTTTCTGGTATTTTAACCTCTGTTCACTAGCATAAAATAATTGAATATATTTGAATTTTTCCTCTATTCCTTTGGTTGCTTCTGCATTATGGGAATGGTCTTCTTAGCTCCTTGCATCTCAGGGCATTGTGCATCCTTGTCCCTTTGCCATAAACCTGAAAAATATCCCCACAGAACTAGCTGGTGCTACTATGTTGAGTCTTAGTGAATTAGGTTTGCCTTGCTTCTGGGAGTCAATGTGCTGAGGAAAGCAGACAAGTTACTGGGAATTTTGGAGAATTTGACTTATGGTGTTAGCCTTTCTGAGTCCAAATCCTATTTTCATGCTCTTGGACAAGTCACTTGACTTCTTTGAGTCTCAGTATTCTGTAAAATGGATTATATGATACAACTTACCATGTCGGTGTTAGGAAGATTCTATTGGAAAATTCATGAAAAGCTCATAAAATAGTGGCCCTATATTTGATGTAATGGTGTCTAGTTGAATTTTTTTTTATTTCTCCCCACCCCCTCATTGTTTTTGTACTTGCTGTGTCTGCTCATCTTCCTTGTTTCTTTTTTTTTGGAGGCACTGGGAACTGAACCTGGGACCTCTGATGTGGGAGGGAGGTGCCCAATTGCTTGGGCCACCTCCGCTCCCTGCTTTGTTGTGTCTCTCATTATGTCCTTCCTCCCATGTCTCCTGTTGCGTCATCCCGCTGCATCAGCTCACCACGCCTGCCCATCATGCCAGCTTGCTATCTTCTTTAGGAGGCACCAGGCACCAAACCATGGACCTCCCATGTGGTAGGCGGGAGCTCAGTCACCTGAGCCACATCTGCTTCCTGTCTAGTTGAGTTTTTAAAAGTATTTTTCTGTTTTCCTTATGTTCCTTATAACTACCCTGTGAGGTGGGTAATTTTATTACCCCTGCTTTATAGGGAAACTCACAGAGGCACAATGTCAGTAATTTTGTTACTAGTAACAGAGTTGGAATTATAATATGGATTTCTCCATTTATCTGTTATATTTGACCATGAATTGGATCTTTAAAATTTGCCCTGATTTTTGTTGGGTTACCAGCCAAAAGGTGGAGATTGGAAGGGCACTAGTTCTTATCTCTCAAATCCCAGTGGTAAGCCAGTTTGTTCTTTCTCAGATTACTTAATTAAGTACAGATAGTTCTCACTTTGCATTGTGCCAGTATGCACAATTTTCGGTTACTTTTGTTTAGTAAAATAGCACTACCCCCTAACAACCATGGTGTATTAACTGTAATTACATAACGTATAGCTAGCGATTCTTGGTTAGTTCACAGACAGCAAAGTATGTGGTTGTATTACTTCCTTGTCTCCCACTGATAAATTCACATAACATTTTACCAAAATGACTAATTGAAAGAAGAGCCAACAAAGGTGAAAATACAGCAGAGAAATGAAAAGTGGTAACACTGGAAATGATATTTGAATCAATCATAAATGGGGTTCTAGCAGAAATAGCTGACCATGGAAATGTTGACATTGTAACTCTAGATATACAGTCAGAACGATTTTAGCATAAATTAACTTAGTGTAACTTAGGAAAGTGGTTGTGACAAAAGGATGAAGATGCACCAAAGGCAGTAACATTGGCAAAAAACTTAACATTTCATGACATTGAATGCACAAGGGAAAAAAGTTAGAAGCTGATCCAAAATTAGAAAGGATTGTGATAATTTGCCAAGGCATAGAAAAAAAGGCTCCCTTAGTACTGGAAGTGATACAACCAGAAGAAGGCTGTACTGTCCATTCTTTTTTTATAATGGAATAAAACACCTTCTCAAGGTTTCCAATGTTTTAAATTACCCTATACTGAATAGATGTTAGTTTTATTATTTTTTCATCTTCTTATATATGTATAACTGACAGTAAGAGAGTTTTGACAAATTTTGAATACAAAGTTTTTTGTGTTGATCATGAAGATGACTTTACATGGCCATTTTTATGGTCTGTCAATACTGTGCAAAGTGAGGACTGCCTGCATTTATTGAGCCAAGTAGGTACCCTTAGAGGTGCTGGAGGCATAGTGATGGAAATGGTCAGGCAAAACCTGCCTTTTTCCATTTATTCTAATATACATTTATTGAGTGTTTGCCATGGGCCAGGCTGCATACATACATGTGAATAAAATGTAGTCCTTGTACTGAAGGAATTCAGTTTACTGCTGGGGGACAATTATATCTAACAGAAATATAAAGTGTATATAACATATATAAATATATTAAAATATATAATAATTACAGCCCAACATAAGCCTATAATATATATAATAAAGTTCTGTGAATATAATGATAGGGAAATGCCAGGTATTCTAAGACGCTAGAGGAGGAGGGAGCATCTAATTTAGCCCTGGGGATATGAAGGGTGGGGGAGGCAGGGAGAGCCTAGCCTGGAGGAGATGGGAGCTAATTTGGGAAAGCTGTGTTGAAGGGAGGGCAAGTGATGAGAAATGGAGAGTTAGGGATATTTTAAAACGTTGAATGTTGCTGGAGTATGAAGGGCAAGATAAGGGTCAGATCTGGAATGCTATGGAGCCTATAGGCAATGGGAGAGAGAGCCCTTGCACACCCCACCCCCGATTTCTTTTTAAATTAAGATACGTTATCCATAGTGAATTCATCTATTTAGTGTACAGTTTGATGTATTTGGTGTATAGTCCTGTAACCACCACCAAAAAACAAGTGAACATTTACACGGCCCCTTTAAATTTCTTATTGCTACTTTGTTGTCGCCCCTTTGTCACTGATCTGATTGCTGCACCTAATGTTTTGCCATTTCCAGAAAGTCATCTAAGTGGAATTAAAAAAGTATGTAACCTCTGGTTTCTTTCACTTAGCATACTATATTTGAGATTCTTCCATGTTGTTGCATTTAAGAGCCCTGTTTTGAGTAGGAAATTTAACTGAGATTTGATAGGAGGGTGGATTTGAGAGGAGCAAAACTGGAAGCATTTATTGTAATTTTCCCAGGTGTTAATGGAGTAGAGCTCATAGAATTGTAAAGGACGGCCTTGGTTTGAGAAGTGTATAAGGAGGTAGAATTCATAGGATTTAAGGATTGCATGGGGTGGGGGCAAGGGGTGAGAGAAAGCAGTTCAAGTGAACAAAGCTTTCTAGTGGGTGACTGTGGTGATCTTACCTCAAGTAGGAAATGTAAGAATTACAGCAAGTGGGGAAGAGGAGGAGGCCCTACCCATTGGACATTTTGAGACTGGGGTGGTGTGTAGGAATTATCCTAAAGTGAAGACCAGCAGGGTGAGGGGGCATTTGAAGGAGTTGCTACCGCTCCGTCTTTATCCTCAGTCTTTGCCTGAATCAAATTTGCTAAGCACTGCTCTTGCTTAATTAAAGGGCTCTCTTTTCGCTCCATCCCATCCCATCACCACCAGTAATTTGCTCCCAAGGCCTTGCTTTGGATTGTGGTCTGTTATTGAATGAAGGTGTCACTTAGAGGAATGTCCTTCATATAGTATCAGCTAACTCAGTTCATTTGCTGATACCCATTGTTTTCCATTGATAAAAGTAGTATAAATTATTCAAGAGAGGCTATGGTTTTGGTCAATGGAACTGGACATCAGAAGTTCATTAGTCATGAACTAACTATAGGCTGGGTCTTAGAAATCCTTTCCACTGGAATGGGATCTCTTCAACTGTATTTCTGAAGGTCTTCATTTGAAACAGTTTAAACTATGTGGGGTGGAAGCAGTGATGCAGGAACAGAATATTACCCATATTTAGGATATGTCTGATTTAGAAGTCTCATTTTTAGTGCAAACTCTGGTTCATTGAGGATTCTGAGGTTGCATCGAGACTGGGGTAGAATTTTGTGCATGATTAATAATGCCTACCTCTGACCTAGGAGGGGAAATACATGGGAAGTGGTGGGCAGAGTATTGCCCTTCTGAGGAAGAACTTTTCAGAAACGTGATTCACCACACACTATACAAATGCCGATGTTACTGGTTACAATAGAAAACCATGGCCATAATTACAGATAACACAGCATTTCATTCTAAGGACAGACCCATGAAGTAAAGGCTATTATTCTTCTCTCTTACAGATAGGGAAACTGAAGCACAGAGATCAGGTAACTTGCCCCAACTCAGACGTCTAGTACTGGTACAGCTGGCATTCAAATCGTGGACGTCTGGCTCCCCAGAGTCCATACTCTTGTACGTATATTGTGCTATCCATACCCTATCCTTAGAGTTTTAGAATGCTAGCACTGGAAGGACCCTCGGAGATTAGTTTCCCCAGCCCTTCGTTTTACAGTTAAGATGAGTGAAGTCTAGAGAAAGTGCTGAGGTGGTTTGCTCAAGCTTTCATGGGATGACAGAGGCAGAACCAGCTCCCCCTGCCCAGGGCTCTTGCCACTCTTTTGAAGTTGTGTATCTCTGTCTTGGTGACTTGTCAGTTTTATACCAGTGAAGAGACATGTAGCTGAAGTAGGCAGAACTGGCCACATTGGTGTTTATCCACCCTATTCTTTGGTCTCAGCTCTCCCTTGCCCAGGAATGTACTAATTGGCACTCTTCCTGTCCCGTCTGCTACTTTATTATTCCCTAGAAAGCCTGGAATCACTGTGACTGTTCTCCAGGTTGTCCTGCTGAATCAATTTTTTGCCTGCTCTTCTGGTCTTCCCAGTCTCTTCCCATTGGTGGGGTTTCCTTGCAGGTAGGGGAGGGGCTGGGTGGCAGCTGAGCCTTTCCTGGGGTGGGGGATATTGTGGTGTGCATGTTCTTGTGCTGCTGCTGCTGCCCTTTCCTTGGCCGTGCTAATTTTTATGGTTCCCATCCTCCTGCCCTACCTGTACCATAGTCATCAGCCCCGTGGATTTCCACCAGGGCACCCTGATTTAGTGCAGGGCATCTCCCCTCTTTACGTTTGGGGTTCAGACCTAGAGAGGCAATGCTTGCCCAAGCACTCATCCAAATCGAACCCTGATTGCACAGGGCATCTGAGATGGGAAAAGAAGTTGTCTTCCTTACCTTACCAGTTTGTTTATTTTATATTTGTTGTAATTTTATTTTGAGGAGCAACTATTTAGGGGGATAAATTCATTTTCCTTAACATTTGTTAATCTTTCTTTTAAAAGAAGTTCCCTGTGTAAACTCATTCAATGGAGAGACTGCTGTTTTTCTCCTATTTCCTTCCTTCCATGTATAGTGTGTCTTTGTATGTAAAAATTTTAAGTCCTGTTCTAGTTCTAGTCTCTTCCATCTACTCAGGAATGAAGTTGAATATTAATGCAGTATGGTCACCGTTCTCCAGTGGCTTATGCTTTCTCCACATTTTCTATAATTAAGAATGTCCTTCTCAATTTCAATTCAAAATATCTGAAAAGACTCCTTGTTTAGTTAAAAGAAAGCAAATTTCCCCAGGTAAGTTCCCATATGTTTTCTGTAAAATCCGACACACACTTTCTTTGTATTTTACTCTAGTCAAATAAGATCCTTAGAAGAGCAATCAGCCAGTCGAAGCCACTCAGATCTTTTTGCCTGCATTTTCTTGGGTAATTTAACTCTTTTGGGGCTGTCCAGTGAAAGTTTGCTTCTTCTCTAACAACGGAAGAAGTGTTTGTGATTTCTAAGACTGTCTGCTATCTTGTCTATTCATCTTCTTAGCACTGACTATTCTTCTGAATAGGTGGATATGGCCAAAGGTTGATTTGGCCCTGGGAAGATCATCAT
>JAQZBX010041006.1:0-22484 GCA_029593785.1 Cabassous unicinctus
TTTTTTTTTTTGGCTGGGGTTGGCAGTGGGTGGGGCAGTGAATGGAGAAAGGCCATATTCATTTTTTGGAAAGTGGACTCGTGCAATGACCTGATGAAAACAAAATGCTCTGGGACATCTTTGGCTGGAAAACGTCTGTACCACTTTCTGTAATCAGCAGTGTCAGCCACCAGCATCTCCTAGCAGCACTGCAAGTACTTATTCCCCAGCTCTACTATAAATCACTAAGTAGCAACACCGTAGTCGCTTATACCGTAAAGGTGACAGATGTACCCTGGTATTTCCCTCATATGACAATTGGAAAAGTAGATGAAAGCCTCAGGGATGTTTTAACTGTTAACATGGCAGATATAAATTGCCACTTCCATCACCCCCTGCTGACTGCCCACAGATCCTTTGCATTCTTAGGGGTCACAAAAGGGTTTAAATGCAAGTAATTATTTTTCTCAAGGGCAGAGAAGAGTTGATTTCTTCATGTTATTTCTTGGAATGTGTATGTTATTTTTCTATTTTGTTTATATGGCAAAGAAGATGTCTTATAAGACATGTATATGTGGTAAGGAGTTGAGATGAGGAGCTCCTTTTGAAAATAGTTGTATTTTGTAGAGATTGAGAGTGGGTTTGTCTAAAAGGAAGTCTTTTTTCCTTCCTCAGATATATTAGCATTGATGCCAACAGGCTCCCCTTGACAGTCTCTTTATAGCTATTCTCATAATGAATTGTAGTGAACTGAAGATTAATTCCTTTGAAATCATAACACTGCAATATGTAGATTATCAGTTAAGATAAACACCACTGATTGCCATTGAATTATGAATACAAATATTTAACATCTTCCTGGGTTATGAATTCATAAAGATAAATAATAATTATAATAATATAGTCCTGTTACTTAAATTTCCATATGTTTACCGAAGATTCTGAAAGGAATATTTTCCCACTAGTTAATATTACTGTATAATTTAACAAGGATAAGAAATATTTGAGATGCAGTATTGGTCACATCTGTTTTCCTTTGATTCAGAAAATCCATATCCTTTATTTCCTGGAGAATTTTCTATATATTTTTATATCATGACAGATCTCTGCTCAAAACCCAAACTGTCAGGCTGCTTTTATAGGACAAATCAATATTTAATAAATTAATAGTTTAAAATATAATGTGAAATTAGATTTTACAAAAGAAGTTTTATTTCAATTTCAGAGACTATTTTTTAAAAATTAATGCTTAAAATATTAAAAAGTTAAAATTTAGCTTTTTTAAAGAAAAGATTATATTCTCTTAAATTTTTCAAATATTGACAAGTTGTTTGATTCAGATATCTTGGTAAAATATGCTCACATTTTGTCTTGAAGAAATATGAGTTAACCTTACTTTTAACTGTTTGTCACTTATTTTAATCTTTTGACTAATAGGATGATACAGTTCTGAACATATTATTGGGATCTCTTAAATTAGAGTTTCTTTGAAAGTGCTATTATTTTTTTGTGGCTCATTCCTGAAATATGAAGCTGTTTTACAAGCAGAATGAGATGTTTATGGTGGATAAGACTTGCTGACTAATAGTTGTTGGAAACTTTCCATTTGTCAGATTGTCATGTAGACGGTCATATATTAGATCTAGCTGAGCGGAAAGCCCAAGCCCAAGAAATCTAAAATAACACTTTGTTGGCTAATAGTGTTGAGGAATAAGAGCCAGTTATGGAGAATGCAGAAGGATCATGTCATTTGTTCCAACTCCGTCTCCTAGCAGATGATCTGAGGCGGGGGAGGGAACTGTGGGTCTTCTTGAGGAACTAGAATTCTGCTGTTCCATTTTGAAGTCCACATGCACTTCAGTTCCCCATCTTTCCCTAGTTATTTTTCCCTTCTCTTCCTCACTTCCTCTTTTCCTTTATCTTCCCTTTTCTTTTCTATTCCCCTTGACCCAAAATGTGATAAGGAGTGGGGGTTGCGGTCGGTGATTCACATGCCAATTTCCTAATACTTTAATAAAATCCAAAACAAAACAAAACTCAACTCATGGCAGTGAGGAAAACACAGCAATAACAGTGGAGCTATTCTAAGTACTTCAAGCATTTTCATTGTGGGTAAGAAGTTGTTAATGATGGTTTTAGTCATTCAGGTAGGTACATCTTCATTTTTGATACAGTGACATTTTACTTTATTTAATAGAAACATGCTCAGATATGATGCTTTTTCCATTCATTTGATCTGGTTCTTTTTCTTTGGCGGGGGTGGGGGGGGGCGGCTATAAATCTGAATCAATTTGAAACAACCTTTTGCTCTCCTTCAATATTGCCTGCAGAGACCTGAACGTGTAGAATAGTATGGAAGAGTTAGTGTCACTACAGGCCAGTAAAGTGTTTATGGAACCCAAGTTACGGAGTTTACACACTGGCACCTCTATTTATCAACAGTATGACCACTGGAAAATTACTTAACCTCTCTGTTTTTGACCATCTGTTATTTGTGGATAATAATAGTGCCTAATGCATATGATTATAAGGTCTTAAATGAGCAATACATGTGAAACACTTAGAACACTGCCTAGCATACATTATATGTACAATAAATATTAGTTGTCGTTATATGCCCCAAGGCAAATTATTTATGGGATTAAACCCTGTATTGTGACATACATCAATATTTTCAGAGGTGACATTCATGAATCAAAATATTTGGCAGTTACTTGTTTAGAACTCTTTAACATTGAGTAAATCAATTGTCTTCAGCAGTGCCCTAAATTTCTTCTAGGATCAAAACTATCACATCACTTAATCTGTTTGACAAGATATATAACTGATTATGCACAGAAAGACAGAATATTAAGAATATTTCAGCTATGTTCTAGCTATCCACATGAGATGTGGTACCCTTGTTCCTATATTATTTATCAACTTTAATTGTTTTCTTTATGATTGCTTAACTTGTATTCACTACTGTGAAATAGGTATAATATCAATGCAGATGTTTTTAAATGCTGTTACTTTTCTGAGTTTATTTAGTTGTTTAATAATTTATTCCTACCTCATATTTATGGACTACCTAGACAGCTTTTTGCAAAAGTATTTTAAACATGCTCTTGTTTTTCTCTCAGAAAGATACCCTCTTTAAAGCTTTTCAAGCTTTTTATAATTGTAATCATGTCGAGAAACCATATCTAATCCACTATATTATACCACTATTGGCACAGGAGTTTTAAAAATGTATTAGACTGATCACTTGTTACGAATTATCTTTTGATTTATAATATGATTATCCTGCGTGTTTATTGTGTACTGAATAACTTAAAACAAGGTTGGAAACAATGAGAATTAAATATATAAAGACTTGTCCTAGTAGATGTCACCACAGTTATTTATGATAAAATTAACTTTTAGGTTTTCTTTTGAGGGTTGCAGCAAATTGACAGACTCTACACTTAAGTAGGAATCCCTGTACATTTAGCTCTCTGCTGTGAATGTGGTTATTTCTGAAAAATTTTATCAAAATATGTAATTTTCCAACAGCCAATGATTATTAAAAAGGGTAATTACTTTAGAGCATTTGCCCTTTTGAGCCACCTGTGGGTACATAGCTGCATTTCTTACAGGCTCAAATATTAAAATCATTTTAGCTTTTCTTTCAAACTATTGTTTTGATTGTACTTTATATTTTGGCATGTAATAATTGCTACAAATAAGGGCTAAAGAACCATGAGGTTGTAGTAGGTTGTTTTTTTTTTTTTTTTTTAGGTATAGGGAGCCGGGCATTGAACCCCAGACCTTGTATGTGGGAAGCCAGTGCTCAACCACTGAGCCTCATCGGCTTCCCTGTGGTGGTTTTTTCGTTTGTTTTTGCTTGTTGTTTGCTTTTGTTTTTTCAGGAGGCACTGGAACTGAACCCGGGACCTCCCATGTGGGAAGCAGGCACTCAACTGCTTGAGCCACATCTGCTCCCTATAGGAGGGTTTTTATGTTTCATGGTTTTGTTGTTTGTGGGTTCTTGTTTTGTTTTATTCAGGGCAGTAAAACAGCCTACAAGCACAAGGCTGCTACTCTTAGCCTAGATGAGTTAATATAAATTCTAAATCACAAAGGTCCCTTCTTCAAGATTTATAGATAGGAAGATTTTATACTATTGTTCAGAGGGACATTTCAAGTTATATACTTTTGTAATCAAGAAACCTTTCCTCACTATTCATCACTTACTGTGTTCTTTGTGATTGGCAAATCTCTTTTTCTTAAAGACATGAAATTTAAAAGACACATGATAAAGCATAAAACATAGGAAAGCTCACAAACTCCAGACTCCAACATGAATGCTTGGTGCCTGAATGCCTAAAATTCAGTGCCTGAAATGATTAGAGGAAGAAAGAAATTGGAATTTTTTTGAGAATTTGACTTTCTGCTTCCAGATTGTTCAAACCTGAATATTTCCTTGTGTCTAGACTTAGAGTTTATCACCATTGGGAACTGAGTTAGAGAGAATGGGGAGGAAAGAAATGATAAAGGGAATGGACAGCAAAACCAGACATTGGTGGAAAACATTCAGATTATTGATTACTGGTATAAGCCTCTAAACAGGTTTTATAGTTTTGCCTCATCATCCTTGTCCCCAAAACCTTGGCTAAATGTATTGAGGAGTGTGAGCTCAAATAATTAAGATTTCACATACCTTAAAACATTCTGTTAAGTCCTTCACATGGGATTTATCATATTTTCACAGGAGATATATATATATATCACATCAATTCTATTGATACATATTAATAAAGCATAAATCTATCCAAAGTGTACAATCAGTGGTATTTGTAATCACATATTTGTGCATTCATCACTTCAGTCATTCTTAGAGCACTTTCATTAATTCAATAATAATAATAATAAATAACAACCGAAGTTCATCACCTCTCAATCTCTCTGTGCCTCCCCTGCCTCACATAGCTGCTGTTCTTTTTCTTTTTCTCTACTATATTTGTATTTATATTTTGTAAAAACAGTCTTATATATGCAATATCACCCATATTCGTGGTTTACTTCAGGTTTTACTATCTTATAGAGTCCCATGTTACAGTTTTTAGCTTTCTTTCTAGTAATATACATGATCTTAGACTTTCCCTTTCAACCATTGTCATACCCATATAATAGTACTGCTAGTTACAAACCCCATGATATGCTTTCACCATTTCTATTCATTTCCAAAGATTTATAAACAACCTTTCTACCAGTTCTGCACAGATCAACCCTTAGCTTTCCATTCTTTAACCTCCTTCTATTTTCTGGTGACCTATATTCTAATTATTAACTTCATGACTTTATACAATATATTTGGTTCATAAGAGTGCAATCATATAGTATTTGTCCTTTTCTATCTGGCTTGCATCAGTCAATATAATGTCCTCCAGGTTCATCCATGTTGTTACACCACAATTTGTTTATCCATTTATCAGTTGATGGACACGTGGGTTACTTCCAATTTTTGGCAATCGTGAATAATGCTGCCATGAACATCACTGTGCAGATGTCTGTTCCAGTCTCTGCTCTCAGTTCTTCTGGGTATGGACTAATGGTATTGCCGGGTCATATGGCAAGTCTATATTCAACTTCCTTAGGAACTGCCAAACAGTCCTCCGCAGTGGCTGTACCATTCTGCATTCCCACCAACAGTGAATAAGCATTCCTATCTCTCCACATCCTCTCCAACATTTATAGTTTTCTGACTTTTTAGTAGCGACCAGTCTAATAGGTGTGAAATGATATCTCGTAGTTTTGATTTGCATTTCCCTAATTGCTAGTGATGATGAACATTTTTTCATGTGTTTCTTTGCCATTTGTATTTCTTCTTTGGACAACTGTCTTTTCAAATCTTTTGCCCATTTTTTAATTGGGTAGTTTGTCTTTTTATTGTTGAGTTGTATGATTTCTTTTTTTTTTAAAAATGATTTATTTTTATTTATTTCTGCCCACTTCCTTGTTGTTTGCATTTGCTGTATCTGTTTGTTGTGTCTGGTCTTCTTTTCAGGAAGCATTGGGAACTGAACCTGGGATCTCCGATGTGGGAGGGAGGCGCCTAATCTCCTGAGCCACCTCTGCTCCCTGCTTTGTTGTGTGTCTCATTATGTTTTCCTCATGTCTTTTGTTGTGTCATCTTGTTACGTCAGCTCACCACACCTGCCCATCGCGTCAGCTCGCTGTCTTGCTCATCTTCTTTAAGAGGCACCAGGAGCCAAACTCAAGACCTCCCGTTTGGTAGGTGGGAGCTCAATCACTTGAGCTACATCCACCTCCCTGTGTGATCTCTTTGTATATCATGGATATTAAACTCTTATCGAATATGTGATTGCCAAATATTTTTTTCCATTGAATAGCCTGCCTTTTCACTCTTTTAACAAAGTCCTTTGAGGTGCAAAAGTGTTTAATTTTGAGGTGGTCCTATTTATCTATTTTTTCTTTTATTGCTCATGCTTCGTGGGTAAGGTTTATGAAACTACTGCCTACCCCAAGATTTTGAAGATGTTTTTCTACATTTTCTTCCAGGAGCTTTAAAGTTGTCGCTTTTAAATTTAGGTCCTTGATCCATTTTGAGTTAATTTTTTTATAAGGTGTGAGATACGGGTCTTCTTTCTTTTTTTTGAATATGTATATCTGTTCTCGCAACACCATTTGTTGAAAAGACTGTTCTGGCCCAGCTGGGAGAGTTTGACTTCCTTGTCAAGAATCACTTGACTGTAGATATGAGGGTCTATTTCTGAGTTCTCGATTTAGTACCATTGGTCAATGTGCCTGTCTTTATGACAGTGCCATGATGTTTTTACCAGTGTAGCTAAGTAATATGCTTTGAAGTCTGGAAATGAGAGTCCTCCAACTTCTTTCTTCTTTTTTAAGATCTTTTTTGGCTATTCGGGGCCCCTTACTCACAGGCTATATTTTAATATAGCTTTAACGTGTTTTCATGAATTGGGCTTCTTTTTACCCATTTGTGTTTACGTGCTTCAAATATGAGAGTATTCCACTGTATATTTCTCAAAAGTATTGAGTTACTATTTTTTTCCCCTGAGAATAAGGATTTTTTTTTTTGTTTTTATTATACAGGCAGACTCTTTGAATAATCAAACTATTCATAAGCCAATTCCAAGTTTTTTAAAGATAATTGTTTTTGTTAATAGCAAGTTCTTATGCCTTAGTATTTGAGAACTAAACAGTAAATAAAACTGGGGCATGGGGGGCTCAAATAAACTGACTCTACTTTTCAGAAAATACTTCCTAATTTTTAGATAAATCTGAATGTCATCTCTTCCCAAGTAGAATTTTTTAATGGGTGTTTCCATTCTAACAAGTCTTTACATAAAAGGCAGCTCTAAATCCTTCCCACATTCAAAATAATTTGCAGCAAAATCTAATAGAAAGATGAACACATCTGGATTTTGAGAAATGTATGTGAATATGGTGTATTCGTGAAGGCAGCAGCAGTTTTTTGGTTTCCTTGCTAGAACTATGTCTATATACTTTAAGAAAGTGGTAGAAAAGGCCTAGGACATGTTATACTGGTATGTATCCTCACTTGCTAGAAAATAAAAATAAAAACCCATAAATGCACATTTTTAAGAAAAAACCCTGATTATTGTTTGAATATTAAAAATTTAAAAACAGCATAAAAAGATGGATATATTTTTATTGGTTACTTATTGAAATATTATAGCAGATTAAGGAAATGTGTTCTGTCTTTAGTTTTTACTAGAAAATCACTTATCAGGAAAATTCATTCTCCCAATGACCTAGTGTATTCCCTCATTAGCAAAATTTATTATTTTTCTTTTCTATGCTCATGTTTCCATGAAAATTGGTCTTAATTTAATATGCAAATAATTGTTCTTTTCATTCATATATGTTAATTTCCATATTTGTTTCTGTGAAAAGTTTGTTTATCTCTCTGATTGTTATGTAGTTTTAGTTTTTTAACTCAGCAGGTGGAAAATGACTGAAGTTTTCATTTATTTAAATTGCTTATTAACTTAGTTTAATTACAAAGTAATCAACTCATTCAAAGAGTTTGAAGGATCCAGTTATTTGATATCACATAATTGCTTGATTGACATAACTTTATTTTTCAACTTCTCTGACAGCCTAACCTGCTGGTTCAGGGATCATATTTTTTGAGGCGAGGGATGTATTAGGTGTTCTGTATATTTGTCAATTGATTTGGAAACAATCTTAGTGTAACTAAGTAGTCAAAACATACTCCTTAGTAACCCCAAGGAAGATATATTTAGACTTGTTTAGTAAGCAGAGGTGGTAATGTTTAACCAAGTAAGCAAATATAAGTATGAAATAGTTTGCCTTTAAACGCACTTGGCAGTAGAGAGAGCCAAATGGAAAACTAGCTGACTCTTCTTACCCTGTTTGCCTTATGCAGTAATTAAGCTTGATGTTACTCAGACAGTGATTTTTTTTTTTTTAGGGCAAAGGAAACATGTTTCTTTCCTAAAGTCATCATGTAGAATCATAAATAAAAGAGTGCATTATGAATCTGTGATAGAATCCTGGTTCCTTGTTCTGCTACAACTGGCCATATAAAATGTTTAAAATGGGACAAAAGCTGTAGAAATCATGGGATATGTTAAGCAAGAGGAACTAGAGAAATAATGGAAGTAACACTTTTCTGCCCCTTTGCAAAAGCTTCAAGTAATTTGAAGTGTGAAAGAGAAAATAAACCCTTGAAAATCCAAAATAAATGAGAAGAATTTGCTTTTCTAGAGGCTTCTTTTCATTTTTCTGGTACTTCTCATGTCCATGAATGCTGCTAGGTCTGAATCCTTGCCATTTATGCAAAGTGTATTTCATGCTTAAATACTTTCCTAGGTTGGAGGTTATTTCCCTCCATGGTAGAATGTCAGTAGGACTTGAGTAGGTTCCCTTCTGTTTTGTTATCTCCTTATTGCATCACTTGCCCTAGCAGGGCCTATTGCCTCCTTGTTTTTCTTGCCCTGTCAAAATTTGATTTTGGTTATTCTTAGCATTTGCTCCAACTTCAGTTTATTTTTTGCTTTAGTGGTGTTAGTTCTATAATATTATTTTGTATGTGACTCCCTGCTTATCAGGGCGTTCTCACATGCTACTGAGTATCTCAGTAATACCTCTTTTGAGGAGTGGTTCTCACCTAAGAGGTAGTGGGCCATCCTTCCAGCTCACCTCCAGGAGAAGGAAAGACCTGCTTGGTCCCATTTCTAGACTCAAGGGGCCCGTGAGACAAGGTCCCCTTGATGTAAGGGCTCTGATGTAAGGTAGTACTGGGGTTTTGTTTTGACATAGTTTCCATCAAACTTTCTCTAAAATCTCCTAGCCCCTACTAAAAGACTGTCAGCCTGCTTGCAAAGAATGATTTTGTGCAGACTGCTTTGCTCTTGGATGCTCGGAGGCAAACGGGCTTGGGAAGCCTGTTCTCTGCACTCGGGAATAATTACTGCAGTGGGTTTAGCTTGGAATTCCACCTTAACTTGAGGATTCTTACAGAGTCCAGAGAACCCCTAAGGAGTGGACTTCAAGGGGGCTTTGAAGGCCCGGAAACTTGCTGTGATTCTCTGTCTTCTACAGCATACAGAGGTCTCAGTGCTGGGACCCTCTACAGCTGAAGAGCTTTTTACAATCACTGTGTATAGCCAGAGAATATTCTGTAAATGGCAAAGATCAGAAAACTCTGGTGATAGAAAAAATTACTGTTTCATGAGTAGGGAATCCATTATGTTATTTTAGATGAGCTGGTCTAAAGGATCCATTATAACAAGATCAACAAAGAGTTGTTATCCCTGTGAAGTAGCTGCTGTGGAGCTAATTCCCAAGTGATCAATCTTGTTGTTTTTGGAGGAATCTTCTGGGCAGTTCTGCATTGTATTGATGCTCAGGCTGCCAGATGAATGCTTTTTTAGAATGTAAATGTTCCATGATGCATTTCAAGGGCATTTTACCTTGAAAACTATGTTGCTGCCATATTGGAAAAATAACACCTAATAAAAACAATGAATTTGTAGGGTGTACCTTTAATCTGTAACTAAAAGAATTAGTGGTTTTTTTTTCATTCACCTCATATTCTCTTTCTGTGTCATGGACATTGAACAGATCTATATTGTGCTCATAGCACCTAAAAAAAATCCATACCATTAAGGGAATTTTGACTGATACATCGTGTTTAGATTAAATGAGAATTTGACTTTGTAATATGTGCTAATTATTTGGGAAACTAGGTGACAAAGATTGCCATTTATAACTTTTCAAAATTTAAAATTTAAATTGTTTACATTTGATTGTTACAGACTCTGTTAGATTAGTATACAACAGAAACTTAATAATGTTATATTTTCAGAAAAGGTACAATTTGTCCAGGGTAGGGGACAGTTTGGGGCAGGAGGGGTTAGGATGTAACAAACTTTGCCTATGGGAAATGCTTCTTAGTGGAGGAACTACAAATAATTATACTTTTAAATCTACATATCAGAGTCTTACCAACTTTTTTAAAGCCTTGTTCATATATATAAAAAAACCCAATGAGTGTTGCTCCTGGATTTTTGCCTAGCTAGAGAGTTACAGAAAAATAATTGAGCATGAAATGTGTATAGTTTGAAAATAATTCAAACTAAATTTAAATTGATTTTTAAGTTATATTTTTTAAAAACCACACTTCGTTGTCCATTTAAAAACCATTAAACGCCAGGTGTGGGTGTAATGACAGTATAGTATGAACAAACTTATTTTAGAAAAAGAAACTGAACAACAAATAAGTTATTATCATAATGTTTAACATCCTTTGTAGGCAGCCTGACTTAGTGCTAGCTGGTGAACCAAATCAGAGGGACATTGAAGCAAATTATTTCCAATGTCCACTAGCAGGGGCAGATGATATATAATGTTTATTTTCCAACCTCTGTTTTAAAACTTTGAGATCTTAATTGGCAGACGACAGTCTTGCTTGCTAAAAGACATTCTTTTGTGTTGCTTTGAAAATGTCTAATTTTGTAGACCTATATTGTCAGGGGTTTATAATTCCAAAATTTTGTTACATTAGATGGGGCTGGTTATGAGTTGATCAGTTGTGTAAGTATTGCTTGCAAATTTGATTCCTTAGTGGGCAATCTCATAGAGCTTATTTAGATGATCATAATTTACTCTCTAGGCCTGAAAAGAATATCAAATATATATGGCATCATTTTCAGAATGATTTATATATTTTTTATGTTATATGAGAGAGATCGCACATCTCTATTGAAAATCTCCAAAAGGGAACTCTATATGGTAACAATACTTAATTTCAGATATAATTTGCATTTTTGTTGCAGTTTGAAAGACAAGTGTCTTAAGGTATTTTTTTAAATGAATTTGTGTGATATTTTTAAAATATTTTGTTTGTTTTTATGAGAACAGTTTTCCTCTTGCACTTACGCATTTCTTAGGTTAAATCTTTCAAGAGCCCTTGTTGTCTAAAATAAGTAAATAAAATGCTCCCTTAATCCTTTCTGAGGGCAGGGAAAATGTGGGCAGGGCAAAAGAGAGAGGCATTTACAGAGCAGATATTCTCATATTTTTCATAATGTTTCGTTCAGGTCGTCTTCTATGCCTAAGAACATTACCGTCCTCTTTCCTAACATTGACTTTCTTTTGCTTAAGATATACTCTGTTAAAATCTCTATGGATTTCAATTATATCAAATCATACTATTTCTGAATAATGAAGGATATACCTAATGAATACATTCATTAGGTATTCTACTCAGCACCTTTTTGCACAAGATGGATAATTCTAGCCTCACCTGATAATGGAATAAATGATTCTTAGTTTTTATCAGTCATAGAATGACTTCATTTTATCTATAATAAAACAGGTCATATTATAATAGATTGACCCTTTCAACAAACAAATTTTAAGTGTGTCACTTGCTCTTTACAGTGGTATTGAAATGAGTATAATCTGGGAACTGTCTGATAGAATTTCTACAAAACATTAATATTTACCTTCTGGCTTACCACCTGAAGACTAATAGCACTATGTCTAGAATTCTTGTCATGGCTATGTTAGTAAAACAGTAATAAAAGTGATAAGAGTAGTTCACTATATTATCGCCTGTAGCTGGCAGTGGTCATCTGGCTAGTGTCTAAACCGTATTAATCCTTGAGTCAGGACCTTTCAATGATGTGCTTGAAATGTTTTTTAACCTGTGGTATTTGGGATATTTAGAATGTTAAAGGATCCTTTGTAATGATCTCCTAGATTAGTTCAAAAGATATTTTTAAAGTTTTTTTTCAAAGAGCACAGTGTTTGAAGACTTAAAGATAATATAAATCTAGTAAAATACTTTGGACAGAAAAAAAGCTCAGTTCTAGAAGAAAAATCAACATAATGGTGAAGTGATATATTAGTCAAATAACTATGAAGATTTCAAAATAAAAACTGTATGTGTTCATATTTTGTTGGGTAAGGGAACTTTTCTCTTTTACAAACAGGAGAATGCATTTTTTTCTTCCCTGAGGAGCTGTACTCTTCTTTCTAATTGTGTTTTTCAGATTTTATGTTCAAATGTAAATGACTGAGAGAAAGCATAACCTGTTCATATTTTTCATAGAACATATTAAAGCTTGTTTCTATGGCAACAGCTTTTAATTGGCAAGTCCCATTCTGTCAGAGTACTCTCAAGTCTCTTTTTCTTTGATGCACTGAACTGTTAGGAATCTTCACCAAGTAAAAGTTATACTTGACATTGTTCTCTGGCATGAAAGATGTTCATGGTCAAGGATTTATTTTATGAAATAATTTAGCTATAGTGTATTTGTGTAGTAGGTTACTGTAGACATGATAGATCTATCCCTGTGTACAGAAATCTGCCCAGGATTGGTATAGACACTTTGGGCTTTCATACTGAGAATAGCAACTTGTGTTATTGCATTTGGTAAGGTAGGCAAACAGAGTTTGAAAAAAAGTAAAAATTTTTTTGGGGCTACAATTCAGACTTTGAAAATGGTAAACCTGTGGTTTTAAGTTCCCTGTGGCCTTGGCTTTAATAGTATAGAGTAGATTGATTTATTAGAAACAAACATAGTTTGCAGGGTCTCATGAATCAATATGGTGCAGAATGCTGGAGCAGGTATCTTGTAACTTGGATTCGGCTACTGCAGTGTTATAAAAATAGATTAAGTAAACAGACACAGCAGGCCAATGCAGCTTGGATTTTGAACCCTTCTGAGATCCAGTGCAACTTTAATAGTCTGTAGTTCTAGGGAGGAAGAAATATGAATCCCTAAGGTAATTTTATTATTATGTAACGAAGGAAGAACTATTTTACAGCAAGAATCAGGTGTTGTATCTTTCATAATTATTTCAGAGAGCTTTACCAAAAGCTTCAATTTTTAAGCTATTCTTGTCTGCTGTGTATTTTTTTTTTTTTTTGCCTTTGCTATTTTTATATCACTGCAGTAGCATAAGCCTGCACCAAGCACAAGACAGCACTGCAGTTGGTGTTGAATGTAAAACTGTTATTAAACGAAAGCTAACAAAGCAAATCCTTGGAAATAAGAAAAATTTCTACATTGAAGCCTTGAAATATTAAAGTTAAATTAGTTTTCTAAAAATTAAAATGTGAAAGGAGTGAATGAAGCTGTATATTTCCTCCTTCAAAAACAATGACTTCATATAGTCAAGATTTAAAATACATTTAGTCACTCATTTTAATTTCTCTACTGTTGCACATTTTCTTGTAAAAATGTCCCTTTCTCCTATGTCACCTTTGTCCCTTAAAGCTGTTCCCATTGCATTTTTGGTTAACAAATGCCTCTGTTCCTTTCATCAGAAGGCACAGAAACACTTATGGCTGAATAGTTCAACCTTTACTGAGATGAATTGCCATTGTACCTGTCTAATTAATCCTTATGTGTTCTGAGAAATCACAGTTCCCATAATTTTCTAAATATACACATGTACATACACATACATTCATGCATACATACATACAGACATATATTAGAAAACAAATTATATATATTCACACACACATATCCACCCTCACTTTATGGGAAGATTTAACTATGTCTCATTTATCTGCACTAGCCTAAAAAGTGATGAGAAGGGTATTTTTAGCTTAAAGAGCAGTAAATCAGCTTACCAGAACCATTTCATAAATGAGCAAGGAAAGTAAGAAGTAAAAAAATAGAGTTTAGGTGGCCTACAGCTCCCTGTGTAGTGCTCCATTCTGTGAGCCACAGGCCCCAAACATTGTTTTATGAACCAAAAGAATTTCTCTAGACCCTTTACATTCTTGTAGTTTATATGGCTTGTTTTGAGTATGCAAGAATAAACCCAAAGATTCATGACATGCAGTTGATTGTGTTATTTGGGAGGAAATTGAAATCACATGCTTTGAGTAGTGACTATAGGGAGCTTGCTGACTCAGGTGGAGAAGACATCTAGCTGGTTACCCATCTCCATCCATCTTTGGATGACTGTTCGCATAATCAGAAACTGATAAAGTGGAGTATTTGTATGTTTGGGAATTTACAAAGGTCTGCAGGACATAGAGCATTAAAATATCAAGGATCTGCTCAAAACACTGCCATCCAAACAGGATTTGAAAAATGAAGACAGAAAATCCAACAGAGTAATTGTTGTAGTTTTCAGGTCTTCTTCAGCTTTTCAGTCCCATAGTTTGGTGGAACAGTAGACTCCTTCCATCTCCTCCTTCCAATGCCAAGAGCCTCAGTTGTGGTCATGAGAGCTGCAGGGGTCATGAGGTCCTAGTTCTTACATCTCTGTACCTATATCTCATCTGGGGTTTCTGTTTGTGAGGATTCATGACTAGGTGTACTATGGGAAAAGGATAGCACATCAGGGGGCACAGAGGTTCTGGGAAATGGGCAGTGTTTCTTGCTCAGAAATAGAGCTGTTGCAAACTAGGGCTGGAAATCTGGAGACTTCATTAATGGTATTCAGCAGGCATCCATGTAGCACATCTGGTCTCCCACATGTATACCATTTACACAGGTATACAGGTAAACTAAATGGCCAACTGAAAGAAAGAAGTAACTTTATTTCATGCAATGAATCACAAATCTAAAATAAGGGCAAGGAAGGAAGGTGAGGCAGTGGTGGAATAGCTTATAAGTTACTTGAAAATATGAATGTGGATTTTATTAATAAGGACTAATAATAAACTTTTTCTGGTTTAGAACTTAATTCACTCTTTCGTTTCATCATTGCCCAAGTTCACAAGACATATTTCACAGACGTTGAATGGGGATCCATCTCCATACCTGCTCTTTTATATCTGCATGTATGTTGATCTCTCTCTTTCTCTCTGTAGGTGTGTTCTTATATATAAACATATCTCACTCTTTCATGTGTATATAAATGGATCTCTGTATGCCCATGCACACACGCCTGTGCAAATGGGGGGTAGTGTTTTTTGATAACTTAGGATGAAGGCAGACTTTTGGAAGTGAGATGCTGCACCTTCTTTCCTGAAAGATCCAAGCTGTTACTCTATTGGGATACTTGATGGAAGGGGAGAAGGTCACAGGGTACAGGCTTGCTCTGCAGTCTGTGCTGTGGCAGAGCAGGAGCCCATACTTTATGGAAGGGCCCAGTTTACCAGAACAAAGTACTGAGGCCTTTAGAATGCATTCATTGATGAGAAGGAGAGAATGGAATCCTTTCCTCTAACAAATCATGATAAACTTCAGATAAGAACGAGAGCTACATTCTATTAGTTTTTATAGGTACTAGATATTAGTTAAGGGTTTTACAGAAATTTTCATTTAAATCCTCATAAATCACCCTACAGGTAGTGAACACAATCAGTCCCATTTTCCTGATGAGGAAACTGAGGTTCAGAGGATTAAGTGATATGCAGAAGGTCACAGGACAAACGAATCTTTCTGCTTTTTGAAACTCCACTATTAAGCACTGTCTCTATCATCTATTTTAAAGGACCTTTGCAGCATAATATTACACATAAAAGTGGTTGTTCTTGGAGAAATCAAAACCTGTCCTAGGATGAATAATGATGGTCACAAGTTTGAAATTGGAAGGCATCTTAGCAAGGAGCAGATGTGTTACGTAACTGTTTGAGCTTCTGTTCACAGACTCCTGGCACTACACTTCAAATTCCTGACCTTCCTATGTTTCCATTTCTTCTTCCAGCTCCTCCTACCTGTAAACCTTCCTCCTTTTGACCTTGTCATTTGCATTCGAAAACCTGGTTTATACAACTTTCCTGAAAATCACATGGAAACAGTAATGTGTCCTAAATCTCCAGAAGACTTTGGGGAGGAAGGCAACATCCTGCAGGCTTCCTCATTCTCCATGCGTTTAAGTCCTGCCTGACATGGTTTTGTTTGTGTGCAGCGTAACCGTGTGCCAGGCATTATTGCAGTGATTTTACCTTTACAAAACACTGGCATGATTCAAGATGATAATCAGAGTATACATGAGAGATGAAAAAGCATATTTGATCAGCAAAGTGCTGACATCCTAATTGGAACCAGTGAGCAGTAGCATACAATTGCCTGGGGCTTACTGAATCTGTTTATCCCTTTCCCACTCCCCACCTCACAGGGCACCCAGGGAAGCACATTTCAAAAATTCTGGTGAATGCCTTCCAATTCTATTTTGGTGAGAAAGGCTGAATTTGCAGGAATTTGGTAATAAAGTATTGGTGCTCTCTTAGCCTCTGTCATCTCAATGAATTACAAACTGTTTCAAAGAGTTTCTTTTACTGAGCAGAGGTTACAAATACAGGGATCATCAATACGTCCTGTCATTTTGTTTTAAAAAAAAAAAAAAGTATGCTTACATTATGGAGAGACATTTGAGATTTATATATAGCAAATAGTGGCATAAAGATTCCTTTTCTCTTCACATAGTGTCATCAACAGAAAGCTCAGCAAGAGGTAACTTTCATTTTTTAAAATATACCCCCTGCTGAGGTAATATTATATCCATATTAACATTTATTTCACTTCTTCTGCTACTTAATGCTTCTATTAAATATTTCAGAACCTCTTTCTGAGACAAAAATTACCTCATTGGAGTGTTGTTAATGGAGGACAGAAGTTCAACAAATTGAGTCTCTTGTACATATTTACATTTCCTGTGCTATTTCAAAACTCAAGAATGAATGGAATGCTTTTGAAAAATCAGCATATTTATCCTCTTCTAATAAACAACTACCCTAGAATTTCTGCTTTCATTAAGCAGCAACAAAATGTACAAATCAAAGTGTTAATCTTTACTTTTTGAGTAACGTATGTGTCCTTTAATATTTCTTCATAATAACCTCTCTCTATTTCTGACCTCCTTGGAAAAATTACGTAATGGCCTTAATTGGGTGAGGCTTAACCTCAGGTTGGGAAAGATACACATGAAGAAGGAACATATATTACAAAAGCATCCTTTCAGAGTGTTTCAGTGCTCTGCCAGTGCCATCACGTTCTCCTGAAAGGTAGCTACTCCCACTTTTTTCCAGTAATGTCAGGGAAACTTCATAAAAGATGCAAAAATATTCCTGAAAATTCATCTGAGTAGAAAATTCCAAAGCCCCCTTTTCTGTTTTTATCTGGAATCCTGCCTATGCTGGTGGCCTGTTGAATTTTCCAGCATTTGAATGCAGTGTACCTTATATCCTTAGCTTCTATAGCAGTGCTATCTTATCTCTTCAAGGTAATTCCTAAAAGGAGTCCAGAATCTCTTGGCTAGCAAACAAAAAAATAAAAATAAATAAGAAACAGAATAAAAAAAAATCTCTTACCTAGCTGCCATAATAAAATAGCTTTTAAAAATATTTTATTATTCCTACCCAGTCCTCCCTGGTCTGGCTCCCTGTCTTCTGTCTTTCCTGTCTCAATTCCTTTGGCTGCTAATCTGCCACCTGTGCCCATTTTCTCCACAGCACTGAGTTCCTTGAAAGCTGAACCATTGTTTATCCATTAAAGTGTGTATAGAAGGGGCTCAGTGCCCCTTTAAAGCTGGAATATAGGTTACAGCCACAAATTCTCTCACAGCTACAATCTAACTAGAGGATTTTATAATGGCCAAGACTGATCCTGAGTTCCAGAACACTTTCAGTGGGCATGATAGTTCCAGTCCTTTTACTTTCTGATATTTGAAACTGCCACAAAATGGCAGCAAAGTGCTAGAAGTCCTGGGACCATACTGAGCCACTAGGTGAGAAAGCCACTGGCTTAGTTTCTCCAGAGGTGAGTGGGAGGGTGGAACATGAATCCTCTCAGTTCTCTGGGAATAACCTTTGACAAATGTGGCGCACATGAACATACATCCTATGAGTTCACATCCACTGATGTCTCTTCTCTAACTCTCTTTTTACTGTTTGGAATTTCATTTTGTATTTCTTCTGCTCTGTACCAACCAACATAATGACAAGCTAATAGATACCCACTATATATTTATTCATGAGTGGGAGTAAAAAAGAAACTATTAGCAAAAATCCTGAAATGTATTCCTTTTTTATGTATGCACAGTAGTTGGCACAGTGAATTGTAATATCATATAGTTCACCAATGCTGTGTAGAATTATTTTCTCAAAAGAGTCATTTCTCTCTGAGTTTTCATAGATATTGGCACTTTTAGTGGAAAGTATGAAATTATTTTAAATAATTTTTTTTCTAGGAACCGTACTGGAAAATGGTGTCTAATTTATAGAGCTTTTTGGGCAGTTATTGAGAATAACCAATTTAGTATGAATCTATTTTTGTTCCTGACATTCACTTCACTCCCCCATGGTTTTCCAAAATCAACTTACAGTTTGTAAAACCAAGATTATCTGATATATTTTCTTCACAATGTCATCCAAAGTGTGAAGCACTGAGACTTGCTACTAGTTTTGTGGTGGCAGTACTAATACTTTGAGACCAAACTGAGTTTTTCACAAAGAGCAGCATAGACAACTTCATTTACGACTTGTAAAAACTCTAGTCAGTGTGAAATCCTTAGTATCTAAATGTATGCTTTGTTGATAGCTGTAAGAAGGCTGCCTGACTCTACCGATTGTTTTCTTAATTGCTACATTGTTAAACACCACCGACTCTTTGAATTTCAATTTGATGTTGCCTTAGTTCTAAATACAATCTGCCAAATTTATTTATGCAGTATGTATGAACTGGGCAGATAAGACTTTTTCACTTGAACTGTTTTGTGATCTTGCACAAATTATTTAATTTTCCTGTCTGATTCCTTATCAGCAAAGCTGAGGTAATAGCCCTCACTTCATAGAATTGTTGGGAGGTTTCTGTAAGCTGTACATTCAACACTTTGTTCAACACTCTCTGGCACCCACAGACTATGTGAGACAAGGCCTCTGCTCTCATGGATCTTATGTCCCTTGTGGAGCAGTTGGTTAATAAACTAAGAAATTGCATAAATAAGCAACATAATTACAGGTTATGACAAGCGCTATGAAGAAATTAAACAGGGTCAGTAGTATGGAGATGGCCCCTGGGATGATTTCAGATGAGTAGATTATGTCCAAAGTCCTGTCTGGAAGAGAATAGACAATGAATGGGAGTTTCCCCTCTCATCATCTAGAGTTTATTGTCTTGCTTTGTATTTTAATATTATGTTCATTATTTTTAAAGCAAAAATATGGATTACATTGTTTTGTGTTTTTTTTAATTTTGTAAGGTTTATTTTTGTTTTTTATAAATTTAAGATTTCAAAGCAGACATTTTATTGCTTAGGGTTAATAGTATGGCTATGTGTGTTTTCATTTCTCCAGAGGGTAATATAAATTATTTTAAACATTTTGCCCAGATACAGGTCAATTTTTGCAAGGTTTATCAAAGGAGAGTCCTGATTATCCTTTAACTCTATTTTTCCTTCTGCCTTTTTGGAATATAGTAAATTTTACAGGGGATATTTGTGTGCTAGCTTCCCTTGCTAACCTGCTTAAACAGTGTAGGCAGCTATTTTGTCTTGAATTATTAGGTACCATCTAACCCAGAGGAAGAGTTATTCCTTTTGAATTCTCTTAAAGTCTGCACAGTCTTTCTATATCCTTGTATCTTAGGTCATTTTCACTATAGAGGCCTTAGAAAAGTCGTTTAATGAATGGATTCTCTTTGCTTAATCTTTAGATATCTTAACCTGGCATTTAAGTTATTTCCACTTACTCCCTCCTTAACACTCTAAACTTACGTCCCCTGAACAAAGCTTTTTTCACCCCCAACCAGATTGGCTTAGCCACTGTCTGTTGAATAACCTAAATGTTCCCACTTGTATGGTTTTACTTACTGCCATTTTGCCTCTTAGGCCTCTTGGCCTTTTGGAGTCCTGGGAAGCCAGCTCTGCTATAGAGGACCATATCCTCAGACTTGGTCTCAAACTGGATTTGGGACCTCATCTTCATTTTTACTTCTGTGATCTTGGGCAAGCCATTTAACCGCTCTGAGCCTTAAGTTCCTCATTGGCATAATGCAGTTAATACTCGTTATGCATATAGCCACTGTGGGGCTACTTGAAAATGGTTGTGAAATTGCGTCACACTGTCAGCTTTCCTTTGCACTTTTTCCACCCAGGTATCATGGGACATGTCATATTATCAGTTGTCCATTTTTGCAACATAGCCTATGTTATGCCTTATGGTCTGTCTCCCCCACCCTTCCAAACCTTTTGTTCTGCCTTTTAGTACATCTCTTAGATAAGAGAGAGAGGTAGATGAAAATTCTCAGAATGACAGTTTGGGGATTACCTGTTCATTTTAATGAACCAACTGTTCATTTGTATGAGCAAAGTGTTTTATTTATGAAGAGTGGGGTATATGAAATGGTCTAATGTAATTAACAAATGCTTGTACATAGAGAACTCATAGAAATAAAGGAAAATCCGTGGGGAAGAGCATATTTTTAAATACATCATTGGAAACAAAAAGAGGAGAAATGACAGAAAGTATTAGTGAGATGACAAGGCCATGCAAAGAGAAAATATAATAAATAAGCCAGTGCTGTTAAGCCCACGTAATAGTATTTAATGTGTTGTTAAAATGGATTGTGTAATCTGAAAATTTCCCCAACAGAAAATCTGGGAGATAAGAACATTGGCATTCAGGAGCTGCTTGATCTCAAATGATTGATAATAGGTTTCAAGCATAAATAATAAGACTATGGAAAATTTGTAAACTTTTCTCTGAATCTATTTAGAATATTTCTTGGTCCTTTCATGGTATTCTGGTTTACTCTTTCCTTAAAATAACCCTGTTGACCACATTATAAATATTCTCCTGGTGTGGGTCACTTGGCTTCCAGTACTTTCACCAATTCACACAGAACCAGTCCCCCAAGCTCCCTGCAATAAGCCAGTGTACTTTAGCAAAACCCTGGCAGTTTATAATATAGAATACTGGTTTTATAAGGACTTTTTTTTTTTTTTTTTTTTTTTTTGCACAATCAGTCCATTTGATCATCAGCCAATTTTCTTCTCCTCCAGAGATTACTATTAAAAACAAACTGCCTTTTCAGACCACAATTTAAAAAAAAGATGATCAAAACAACCAAAAACAGTTGCCCCAAAAACTATACAAAATAAATTTATTGTAAATTGGGAACTGCAACTTTTTAAATGGAATTTGAAATCTTTTTGACTTGGTAGTAAGTGCTAACAGCAAGACAAACAAAGCATAATTTCAAAAGAGCTAAAAATAGTGGCATGTAGAGATTTAAGATTATTTCGGGTAATTTGAAACTTAATCACATAATTAGGATTCACTGAAACTATTTTAGAAAAGTTGTTTAAAAGGTGGGCATATCTATTGATTTTCTTTTCATTAGTGC
This sequence comes from Cabassous unicinctus, assembly GCA_029593785.1. Taxonomy (NCBI): domain Eukaryota; kingdom Metazoa; phylum Chordata; class Mammalia; order Cingulata; family Chlamyphoridae; genus Cabassous; species Cabassous unicinctus. The sequence continues at coordinate 21,798 of JAQZBX010041006.1, forward strand.
ATTTAATTCAATACTCTAGCACGATTTATTTTACCTTAATATAAAGGCCTTTCATATTTGATTTCATAATATGGTAGGATTCTCTTAAGGTGGGTAGTAAAATTGTTATTTTTAGATATTATAGCAGAATGTCACATTCAGAAAACATATTAAAACTATCAATATCAGCTAGTATTAGAATAAAATGGAGCAAACACAGACTTTTTTATTGCTTTTGTTTTTTGTAGAATCAAGAAAACTCTAACAAGAATTATTAAAACGGGAGGAAAGAGCCATTTTCCATTTCATCTTATGATATATCCCTTGAGCAATACTTGAGAATTTTTGCTAAGCCACCCATCATTTTGACACTTCTAAGTAATATTTTCCAATCTGAATAATCCAGATTACAGTTACTATTTATTCTTTTCTGATGTGATAGTAGGGTAGAGTCCAGTTTTTTTTTTATCTTGTTATGAAGGAAACAATGAAACATATAGTAACAGATTGATGAATCAACCAAAAATTTGCTATTAAGTTGCAAGAAATTGGAAAATAATAATCAAAAAGCATATTTTCAAAACTTTACTATTTTGAAAAAGCACTCTTCTGGGTGTTTGGAAGTCAAATATATAGTTACTATATATATATTTTTTAAATTATACCTATCCTAGTGGGGGTGAAGTGGTATTTTGTTGTGTTTTTTTT
>JAQZBX010041007.1:0-22490 GCA_029593785.1 Cabassous unicinctus
CTATGATGTGAACTCTGGTCCATGCTCGGTGGCAAGGCCCCAGGATGTGTATATCCATTTCGGGTGTTGTGTCACACGGATGAAGGATGGTGGTGTGGGATGTTGTTGGAGGTGTGGGAGGTGGGGAACATGGGAATCCCTGTAATTTCTGAGTAATATTTAGGTAATCTTAACACCTTTAAAAATACATACACACACATATATATAACAGTTATGTAAAGAAATGCACATATATGCATATGTATTTATATGTCATTTTACAAATATTTGTATGTGTTGTGAAAAATTTGATTTTTACCCACAATAAAAAAAATAGTACAAAAAATATTTTCTTGATTATTTTGTGGGTCTCCAGCCACTCAGATAACACACTATGAGAAGATGAACACTTAGACATTCCATGGAAGATCAACCCAGGTGTGCCTTATCCCACATACACCCTCATACCGAACACCTTACATCAGTAACCCTCCCTGCCATATTTGCCAAAAGAACATTTCAAACATTATAGGTTTAACCACAGAACTGCAATCTGCAGAGATCATCTGCTCCTTCCCTTGACCATCCCTCCCAGTCCCATGGATAGTCCAACCGAAACTCCCACACTACATACCTCACAGACCAGCACCACTGAACCCAATCATGTCACTGTACCACTATCATGCCCATCCACTGCCCAAACACACCCTTCTACTTTATCATAGATTTTGCCCTTATGGGCATTGCCTCACCCCCCTCTACTCCCTTTCTGTCTCCTGTAAACCTATCTTCCAGACTCTAGCTCTGTGAGTCTGCTCAATTTGCTTGAGTCATATCAGTGAGGTCATGTAATATTTGTCCTTCAGTGCCTGGCTTATTTCACTCAACATAAGGTCTTCAAGATTCATCCATGTTTTCCTGTGTGTTAATACTGCATTCCTTCTTACAGCTGAGTAATATTCCACTGTATATATATACCATAATTTGCTGATCTATTCATCTGTTGGCAGATATTTGGGTTGCTTCCAAATTATGGCAATAGTAAACAATATCACTATGAACATTGATGTGCATATATGTGTTCATGTCTCTGCTTTAATTTCTTCTGGGTATATTCCCAGCAGTGGGATTGCTGGATCATATGGCAGTTCTATAGTTTGCCTCCTGTGGAACTGCCAAACTCTCCTCCACAATGGCTGCACCATTCTACATTACCACCAGCAGTGGATAAGCACTCCCTTTCCTCTGTATTCTCTCTAACACATGAAGTCCTTTGCTTTTTAACCCACCAGTCTAATGGATATAAGATGATATCTCATAGTTTTGATTTGAATTTCCCTAATAGCTAGTGATGTTGAACATCTTTTCATATGCTTTTTAGCAATTTGTACTTCTTCTTTGGAGAAATGTCTATTCAAATCTCTTGTTCATTTTTCAAATGGGTTGTTTGTCTTTTTATTTTTGAGAAGTAAGATTCCTCTATATATGCAGGATATTAGGCCCCTATCAGACACTTGGCTACCAAATAAATTCTCCCATTGAGTAGGCTGCCTTTTCATTTCCTTGATGAACTCCTTTGAAGCACCATTTTTTTTAATTTTGAGGAGGTCCCATTTATCTATTTTTTCTCTCATTGCTCATGCTCTAGGTGTAAAGTTTATGAAAACATTTCCTACTACAAAATCTCCTAGATACTTCCCTACATTATATTCTAGATGCTTTATGGACTTGGATCTTATATCCATCTTGAGTTAATTTTTGTATAGGGTGTGAGATGGTGGACCTCTCTCATTCTTCTGTATATGGATATCCAGTTCTCCAAGGACCATTTGTTGAAGAGGCCATTCTCTCCCAGTTTAATGGGCATTGTGGTCTTGTTGAATATCAGATGACTGTATATGCAAGGATCTATATCAGAACTCTCAATTCAGTTCCATTGGTCAGTATTTCTATCCTTGTGCCAATAACATGGAGTTTTGATCACTGTAGTTTTGTATGTTTTAAAGTCAGGTAGTGTGATTCCTCTGATTTTTGTTTTTCTTTTTCAATATGATTTTGGCTATTCAGGGCCACCTGCCCTTCCAAATAAATTTCATAGTTAGCTTGTCCAATTAATTAAAAACTGCTCTTATATATTTTTTCAAGATTCAAGCAGTTAGGTCACCAGCATGGTGGGGGTCTGAAGAGAGCTTTCAACCTCTGTTAAAATTTTTATTGGGATTGTGTTAAATCTGTAAATCAATATGGGAAGAACAGGCATCTTAATGATGTTCATCTTCCAGTCCATGAACAGGGAATATTCTCCCATTATTTACATCTTCTTTGGTTTCCTTTAACAATATTGTGTTAGTTTTCTAAATACAAGTCCTTTACATCTACTTTGTAATTGTATTCAACAACACATCAAACAAATTATACACCATGATCAAGTGGGTTTCATCCCTGGTATGCAAGGATAGTTCAGCATAAGAAAATAAATCAATGTAATATATCACATTAAGAGATTGAAAGAAAAAAATCACATGATCATTTCTATTTATGGAGAAAAAACATTTGACAAAATATAGCATTTTTTCCTTATAAAACACTTCAAAAAACAGGAATAAAAGCAAACTTCCTCAATGTGATTATGGTATATGTAAAAAATACACACCTAACAACATAGTCAATGGTGAAATGTTAAAAGCATTCCAATATCTGGAACAATACAAGGATGCCCCTATCACCAATACTTTAACATTGTGTTATAAGTACTTGCTAGAGCACTTAGGCAAGAAAAAGATAATAAAAGGCATCCAAATAGGAAAGGAAGAATTAAAAATTTCACTATTTATAAATAATATGATTGTATACCTAGAAAGCCCTGACAAATCTACAATAAAGCTTTTAGAGCTGATAAATGAATTCAGTAAAGTGGCAGGATATAAAATCAACCTGCAAAACTCAGTAACATTTCAGTACACCAATAATGAGGAGTCTGAGGAGGAAATCAAGGAAAAAAATCTCCATTTCCAATAGCAACTAAAAGAATCAAATACCTTGGAATAAACTTAACTAAAGGTGTATTAATTTTTTTGTGGTGTTTTTTCTTTCTTGTTTATTTTTTACCACATAACATGATACCACAAACATAATGGCATTAATCAATACTTCTTTTATTACCCAGCAGGTTCAGGGGGTCAGAAGTCTGGGTGAGCTTAGCTGGGTTGTGTGCTCAGGGTCTTACCAGGCAGAAATCAATTGGTCCCCAGGGCTGTTATTTTCTGGGAGGTTCTAAGGAGAGTCCACTTCTTAGATCATTCAAGAGGGTGTCCAATGGGTGATCTTTCTCATGCTTTCCACATATCCCTCCATCTTCAAGGCAGCAGTGACATCTGGAGTCCTTCTCATGTCCAATCTCTCTGATATCCTCTTTGTCTACACATCTCTGCCATTCAGGCTCATGTGATTATACTGCACTCCTCCTGCTCTTTAGATTTTTAAAGCACAGAGAGCCTCATCTTCCAGCAACAGTTTAACTGACAACTGCCTCTTACTACCTGACTGTACTTGCCTGCTGCCTTCCAGTTCACAGCTCAATGAGTATCTATGGCCTCTCTTTGTGACCCCACCATAACCTGTATCCTTACTTGTTCTTGGCAATCCCCAAAAATTTACTTCCCACCAAATCAAGGGCCATTCCCAGCCCAGCTCTCCTAACTTGGAGGTACGCAGCACCATCTGTCACTTTTATCCAAGGCTGAGGCTGTGGTCTCAAATAAGTCTCAACTGGAAGGAGGTTTGCCTTCCATTTGGGCTGATGTTCTATGTCCCTTTTCACTATTCAGACCCTCCCTCTGTTTTTTGCTATGTAGACTTCTGAACATGGCAGCCCATATGTCACAGCTTGTTTCCCAGAGAAAGGGATAGAGTGAGAGATTTAGAGTAAAAGAAAGTGGTATAGGCAGATTAATAGATATAGATACATACATACATACATACATACATACAAACATAGGTGCACTAAGAATGAGAAAAATAGCAAGACAGAAGGCACAGATGGTTTGTTTATAAATCTTGGAAATAACATAACATCTCTTTATCCATATTCCATTGATGAGAAGAGAGTCACTAATTCCAGACAAGGATGTGTATACCAGAACACAGAGATCATTGGAAGCCATTTATAGAAAGTTCAATATGCTACAATGAGGGACTTAATCTGATTCTCATAATCATGGGTAGCCCCTGAAGCATTTTATGCCAGAGGATGATGATATCTGATTTTCACTGAATTTGAAGGCCATGCTGGTGTGGACTGGGAAATGAAAATAAGAAGGGAAGTTACTTTCCCCAGATCACATCAACAAGAATCAGCACTGTTTTGGGTTGAATGCCTGCAATCTCCTATTCCTTCTTGCAATTCTTCCATCTCTAAGTTCATGTATTAGGTATCTGTGACACCATCACACAAGTTTTAAAGACACCGTGCATATATATCAGCTAAAGTTCCTAGTAGTTACAAGCTAGAATGATTCTCATGGCTCAGATGGGAAGACTGGGAAGGCCAAAGAGGCAGAATGACTTTTCCAGAGTCAAAGAAGTGGGAGAAAGAGAAAGGTCTGAATCCAGCCCTCCCTCCTCAATACTTGGGTCTTGAACTTCCCAGGTCTTCCCAGGGTCTACAAGGATAACTGTGTTGGTGTAACTGTAGAGATAAATAGATGACATGGGAGAGGAGAGTGATTACTCACCAGCCCAGAGGGGCCTTAAGTCAGGTTTTATACTAGGTGTGGACAATGGTAAAGAGACCCTAGGAAGTGACCTCACTACCTTGGAGGTATAACTAAAAAGATCTTGGAACCCTGAAAAACAGTTATTAATATTGTAGAGTTAGTCCCCTACTCAGATCACTTGAGTAGACAGGCTTGAGAGATCAAGATGCTTTCTTTTTTGCCTACATTTCATGGCTTTCACCTCAGCAAAACCTGACATGGGAGCCTTTTCCAAAGCTGTAGGCATTGGCTAACCACTCAATGCAGAAGAATCTGGTCATTTAGGAGGAGATACCCAAAGGAAAACCTAATGACACAGGGATGAAGACCAGGTGAACACTCGTGATACTGTCTTGGCAGCTTCACAGCAATTCCCACTTCCAGCATGTGTGTGTGTGGAGGGGAGGGGTATGAGGGATGGTCAGGCCCTGGGCAGGGGCAGGTTCTTGATGGATGGAATCCTGGTGACCTTATAATGTTCACACCCAGATCATGGCTGGCATGGAGGGAAGGGGAGGCTGGGATGGCAATCATCTGCCCAGATGTTAATCAACAGCTGTCATCTCCTTCCCTCATGGGATGGAATTCTCTGCAGATAGGGTCTGTTTCTAATCTTGGTAAAGGAACATCATGTGAGATTTCCCCCTACAGTGACAGCCATTAAGGGCCCTGATGACTCCTGGCCTGGCTGCTGGGCACTCTCTTTACAGAGCTCTACCCAGAAACTGGTGAATACCTGGACAAGACAATCATCTTTACCACCTTGCCAGGCAAGGGGCAGGTGCACCATGCTACCAACAAGACTCAGTACAGGACAGAGGTGAGAGTGGGTGCACAGCAATCTCTACACCCAGGGTCCAAAAAATACAAGAAGGGGAACCAAGACCCCAGCCTGGTAACTCCCCATACTCCTTCCCAGGGATTTCCTGAATATTGATCCAGGGTCCCAGTCCCAAAGATATCTGAGCTGACATCATTCCCACTGACCAGCCCTTCCCTAGGTCATGTGCAGCCACTTTCCATATATTTGTAGTAATCCAGAAATGAGGCTTTTATAGTGCTTTTACTTCACATTGAACCATGAGTTTCATAACATTTTGTAATTGTTTTCATCATTTTTATTACCCAACCTGAGATTCCCTTTCATCACTATGCTTCACTGTCCTTCCACAACTTCTCAAACATTACTAATCATCATGCTTAGCAGGACTCTTTTTACCAAGTAAAGGTGAGGGAATAATACTAAATCCCTCTCACTTTAACTTGTCATCCTGAGGGCAGTTCATTGTGACCCATCTAGGCCAGATAACTAGCCTGCAGAACATTGGAGGAGGGATGCCTGTTATAGAGATTCAGCCTCTCACTGCTAATGGAGCTTGACGTGATTCTTTTCTGTTATATTTCAACAGTGCTGCAGGGAAGATCATATGTGTCTCTTTCTATTCTAATGCTCTTCACACAGTATAGACCTGCTATACTGTCTATAGCAGTATAGACTGCTATACTGCTGGATTGAAGTATGTGCATTCTTAAAATTTTAATAACTAGAGCCAGATAACATTGAAAAGGGGCATCTCAGTTAAGTTGCCAATATCACTCTATGAAAGTGGAGACTTCCCTACATCCCACAAGCCATGGCTGTTATTATTCTTTTAATTTTTGTCAATCTGGTCCCAGTGCAACAAATGGAATCACATGTCCCTTTTTTGTACCAAACTCAGTGTGAAAATATGTCAGCTTTGAATTCAGGCAGGATGAACTTCGTGAAGAAAACCAAAGCAGGCTGGCTGGAGAAAATGGTGGGATAACTGGTGCCTGCCTACCAATGTGGAGACTTCTCTTTCATTGCTAACTTCTTACACAGCTAGAGACTTGGCTACAACCAAAGAGGTCCTGGAACTTATCTTCACAAAGTGAGCACCTCACCTTTCCACAGCTGCCACTCAGATATACATACTAGCAGTGTATCTTGGGAAAGACATTTCACCTCCCTGAGCCTCAGCTGGTTCCTCTGGCAAGTGGAATGAGAGAGGACAAACCACACAGGGTTAAGATGAGGATTAACTGGGAGAAGAAATGGAAAGCTTTCACATAGTTCATGGTCTTGGTAAAGGGGGATGGAGTGCTGTGGTTGTTCATATTTATTGTATTCCTCTCTGATGAAGAAGTGCTCTGACTCACCCCTTTTTCGCTCTGTGGCCATGGTCAAAGCAATTGTCACATTTCTAAATAAGATCTGAGGTTCATCTTGGGGACCCTATCCTTTGAATAAATAGCAGAGAGGTCTTCAGGGGGCTGGCAGAGGAAATTAGGGCCTCTTAGTTATCAGGGAAGGTGCTGGTTGGGCTCATTCATTTAACAAATATATATATTAACATGCTATTTATAGGCACATCTCTAGGCATTTAGCATAATTTAATGAACAAATGAGACACAAATTCCTGTTCCCTGGGTTAAAATTCTAGTGGGGAGTCAGTTACAACAACCTTCAAACAGGTGGTGAACACAATTAATTACAATTAATGACACCTGGCCTCCTCTAGATATGAATGCATCCTCCCAGATACTGAAGGGGATGGCAGACCTATGGACCAACTTAAAAAGTGAGTAGACATTGGGAAAATAGGAGGGTCTCTTCTCTCCACAACAGTGGGGATCAGTGTGTACTTGGGGAATATGGCTTAGGAGAGGCAGGGCTGAACCCTGGGTACCAAAAAGCTGATGATTCTCCCTATAGGAGAGAGTGTCTGGCAGCTTTCCCCTATAGGAGAAAAAGTGTCAAGAGGAGCTCTGGATGGGAATCTTGGCACCCTGGGTAGGAAAAGGAGGCTGGGATTTCATGGCCAGCTATTGAGAGAATCAGTCCTCATTACCAGCTCTCTTTCCCCTACCCAGTCCTCTCCAACACAAGATCTGGGTCCAAGAGAGGGAGATGTGCTTAGCAACTGACTCAAATCTCAGACAAGGGAACTCAGCTGCATTAGGGCTGAGCAAGGCTTGGTACCCACCCATCAGGAGAATATTATCTGTGGGAGGAAGATACCCACATATGGTACTCAGAATAATGCAACATGTTGGAGCTTGAACTTCAGCTTGAGGTGCAATGATGGTACCTGGGAAAGCAAAGGCATGAGGAAATACCCTGCTTGATCTCAGATCCATAAGACTTTTTTTTAATCACAATGCAATGAACAGAGCTGACACTCCCATCACAGCCCTTACACAATTTGTATTCCTCTGGGGAAAGGGACCAAGACAGACAGACAGAGAAGTGTGTCTGGCTTCCCTGAAGAGCAGAAGAGCTGGGGAAACTAGTGATTAAGAGCTCTTTAAATCCAGACTCTTTGCTGGAACTCTCCCCAGTCACCAATCCTGCTACAGACAGTACTGTCAGAATGGGGTTGGGATGCAGTTTGTGGGGTGGGGCTGGCCTGCTGAAGATCACAGTCAGGCACTGAGGCCCAGCTTCAGCAGAGGGAGCTGTGGGAAGGCAGTGTGGAAGGAAAGGAAAGGCCACTGATTCTGTTTCCCCCCTGACTCCCCCAGTGCCATCTCCTTCACCCTGAGCACATGGCTGTATGGTTTCTCAGAAGATTTCTGTCAGCCCCCAGACTTTCTAGACCTCCATGTGTTGCTGGCCTACCTGTGGCTCAATCTGCCAGGATCAGAGCTGGAGGCATTTGCCCTGCTTTTCCTTACACAGCATGAGCAGGCAGAGGCCATTCAGGCATGAGCACAGGGTGAACAGGAGAGGGGATGGGTGCTGATGAGCAGGTGATGGGGGAGACTAAGGGGCAGGTTGCAGGAAAGAGCCTCCAAAGCTGCTGATGGGCCAGGAGCAAAGAAAGAGTAACTACAAACCAGACCACTGGTGGCTGCAGTCTGGAGAACTTCTGGGGATAAGGTGTTTGGGCTTGAGCTTCTCAAAGGCTGTGGGAAATTCTGCCACTTTGAAATGGCAATGGGATGGCAGTCACATGGGTGAATTTTCTCCTCTTGCAACTCTAGAACCAGTTTCAAAGGCAGGCCTAAAACCAGACCTTGAGCTAGACTTCCCTGCAGGAACACCTCTGCCACCAGATCCAGATCCAGTTCCCAAATTGGAGGCAGCTCAAAGTTTTGAGCCATCTCTAGAATCATCTCTAGAGCTTAGTCATGCAGCTACTCTGGAGGTAGAGAGTGAGGGAGATTTGCCCTCTCCCAGAACAAGCCCTCCCCTGTGAGAGGAGAGAGAGACCCTCTTCCAGTGAGTGACTGGTCCCCAACCTGGAACAACTGAAGTTGAATCTCAGGCTTGGAAGGTGCCAAGAGTGACTGCATCCTGGGTTTAAGCACAGAAGAGACAGGAATTAGTGGGGAGGGAGTATATGGGGGAAGGTGGGAGGGTGATTGAATTTCTGTATAAAAGAGAAAGGAAATCACTTGGGTAGGGACAATACATTTTTTGTTGTAAATAGAAAGTTCCTTACCTGAATATTCCATTAAATACTTCTTTCTAAGATAGCCTGGGTTCACTTTGGTTCCGTCATTTCCTGTGTTAATTTAAATGAGATACAGACTTTATCATTCCTCATTGAAATAAAATTATTGAGGGTCATCAATTACTATGCATGGGATCATTTTGAGGCCATCCAACCTTCTCTTGTTAACAGAAGGAACGTATGTCCCCATATTGCAGAGCAGAGGTGCATTTCAGTATCATTATATTAGGGAATGAGCTAAGACAGCCCATCAGGAACACCAGGATGAGGGTTGAAGGGGTGTTCACAGGGCGCAGCAAAAACCTCTGAAGGGTAGGTGTCTTGAAAAATCATATTTACAAAGATTGTTTCCTAATGCAGGACAGTGGCTTCCTTTCAACAGCTTTGGAGGAAGAGGGGATGTTTTCTGCTTCTTGTGCTGAGATTTCTTTTTACCTACCATTAGGAATTTGTAGTTGTTGAGGTGAAGTTGGAATTCCATCAGCACTAGGTGGAGGCATATGTAAAAAGATGAAAGCTTACAATGTGGAAAGGAAAAAGGCCAGCTGAAGTGTGCTAGCAACTGGACTGAGGGGAGGCAGTACTGTACATGCTCAGTTGCTCTATAGGGAATGATGTGGTCAACCCTTTTCCTTAGGTTGAATCCTTCTGGAATCCTGGGAAAGTTTGTTTCTCATTGATTTGTAGCAAGCAAGACATCTGTGATGCAACTTTCTTCAAAATAAAATTTTATCCAAGTACCTCATAAATCCTTGCACATTCATAAAGAGTAAGTGCATAGTCAAAGTTGTGAACTTACAAAACAAAGATACATATCACCACACAGGACTCCCATACATCACCCTACCACCAACACCATGGGTTGTTGTGAAACATTTGTTAAAATCTATGACTTAACTATAGCCCATATCTAAAGACTACAGCTGGGCCTCCTCTGTAAGCATTACTGCTTCTCATGAACTGGTGTTTCTAGCATGCCTTCAATTTCTTGTTCAATTTTACTGTACCCAGAAATTCCCTGGAAGGCCACCAGCTTCCATGCCAGGTCCCTGGTGGTCACTGCTCTCTGCCTGAGGCCTGGTGAATAACCCATAAGCTCAGATTTGTCAGCATAAGTGTCCTTATTCCTTGCCAGGGAAGGACCCCTGGCATTCTCCCTGTCTGGCAAAGAGGAACTCTGGAGCTTTACAAATCTCAGTTCCATTCCTTTTGGAGATCCCAGATTACAGATTAAGTCATATGTTACTCTTTAACCTAAAGAAGTAACTGGGCCCTGAGCTTGTAGAGCTTACAGGACTTGCACTGGTGGGGTTCCTTGCACAAAACCTTGTGCTTTGGCTATATACAGGGAATGGAACCTTTCCCTTGGGGAGAGATTAAAGATTGGGCATGCTCCAGGTGTGGGAGAGTGGAAACCTCAATGACTAATGATCTGCAGGAATGCAGGTACACAGCCTGACCCATGAAAACACTGGAGCACTTCCAGTAGGGGTGGTGACTGTCATTAACATAAGCACATACTGTGCCTTCTGCAGGCTTCCCCATGATGGAGAACTAACATTTTATCACCTGCCACAGCACTGAGTCACCAGGATGCCAGAGCAGCACCCAGTAGGCACCTTGTTTAAACAATGTTTGAATACCACCCCATGAGTAAGAGCCAGATTAGTTGCAGGGTGATGCTAAGTCATCCCCCTCCTTCCCAATGGCTCCAAGTATCAGCCAGACACACAGCAGGACTCACCTCTTCCAGGGAGGACCCCTCAGGACACCTGAGGGGCTGAGGTCAACCCTGGCTATGAAAGCCCTGACCCTTGCTACCATGACACAAACATCCTGGGATGTGTTTATTGAATGAATCATAGATATGGCTATGCTTTTTCCTCAAAGACAATGTTCCAGGTCCCAAGGCTATCCCAGGGCCTACAAGAAGGAACTGAGTATCTAAGGAATTTCAACTGTACAGCTGGGAAACTTCTGAGAGCAGAGATAGGATGTGGAAACATTTAATATGTCTAGCACATGCCAATAAGGAAGAGGATGGATATATTAATACAAATATAGGGTACCAGTGGACAAAAATGCATGAGAGTCACACAGAAGAAGCCCATATTTGCAATGAGTGTCCATCTCACTTGTCTTTGGCAGGGAATCTCTAATGACACCTGAGACTCCTTGACCAAACCAGAAAGCTCAGGCAACCAGGGCAGTCACATGCAGGCTGGGGTTTCCAGGTGTTCCTTAAGGGGAAAGGACCTGTACCCTGCTTAGGCTCTGCTGGATGAGGCTGCAAGGCCCTGGCTGGACTAGATTCCCCAAAGGAAGTAGTGAACTTTGTTCCTGATAGAAAGCAGGAATCCAGGCAGTGCCTTTTCCCTTGAGTATGTGACACTTTCCTGTTTCTAGAAACTGATCATTTTAGATAACATATTTTAGCGTCTCCAGATTCTGATTTTTATCTCTGATGGTTGTTACTGTTGCTGCTGCTATTATTGATATATTTATTTCTTAGCTCATTTATTTGTTTACAAAATTTGGGGGTTAAAGCTATGAATTCTCTTTCCTGTATTATATATCTGTGAATGTCTCTGCTTGGTATTTGCAAATGTGTATGTGTGTGTGTATATATGAATATATATACACATGTACATACATGGATACATAAACACACACATATGTAATATACTTTATACAGAATATATTAAATATTCCTTCCTGGCTTCCTTTGGGTTTTGTCTCTGTCAACATAGGTTAATTGTCAGCTAATTAGACAGAAATTATACTCAACAATATTGAGCCATTAAGGCTTTAGTTCTTTGTTCATAGATATGAGTGGCTTACAAAAACTGCCCAGATTAACTTCTTAGAATCTATGGAATCATAAAAAGAACAACAACCAAGGAAATGATTAAGGAACAATAAGCCACAATTTTTCATTACAAGAATGTTACAGCCTTTTGACTTGCTCTCCTAAGTCCCACCATTTCCTACATTGCATGAGGTTTAGAGATAGTGGCTCATGTTCATGATGTGGTGTGTGAAGCCCAGAGGGTGAAACTTGGGCCATGTTTTCAAAATATTGAGTTTGTATGCTATAGCATGCCTGGTGGCTCCCTGCATGACTGGTTCTGGGGCTCACCTTTCTTTCAGCACCCTCAGAACTCTCCCAGATTCATGAGGTGTTCCAGATGGTGGTTGTTGAAAAGAAATGCATATACTAGCCATAGGCAGCTGAGGTAAAGGTTATAGTGAAACTATTCTGCATGATACTATAATGAATACATGACCTTAGGCATTGTGAAAACCCATAGAACCATGCAACATGAAATTAAATTCTAACACAAACAAGACTTTAATTGATAAAAATTCATCAATATTGGTTCATCAACTACTGTAGAAAGTTTACCACTGTAATGTAAGATGTTAATAAAATGAACACTGTGTGCAGAGGCTGTACAGAAGGTGTTATGAGAACTAAATGTACATTCTGTAAAAATTTTCTGTAAATCTAAAAGACCTCTGAAAAACAAAGTCTATTGGCAAAGACAAGAATACAGGTTAGAAGGAGCTAGTGTGGGTGTAAGAAATGGGGAATTGTGGCTTCATTGTTAGAGTTTCTTTTTGGGTTGATGGAAAAATTTGGTAGTGAATGGCAGTGGAAATATTGTGAATATAATAAATACCACTGAATTGTGTATTTGAAAGTGGTTAAAATGGAAAATTTTATGTTGTATGTATGTTACCATAATAAAAATTTTAAACATCAAAGAACTGTACAACACAAACAGAGAACCCTAATATAAACTATGGACTACACTTAACAGCATAGTTCTATTAATACTGTTTAATCAATTATAAAAAAAATACTGCTTTAATGCAAAGAGTTAACAATAAGGAAAACTGCCTGTGAGAGTGCTATATGGAACTCTGTAGTTAATGCATGATTTTTCTGGAAATCTACAATTACAATTTCCTTAAATATATTTCAAAAAATAAAATGTATTTAAGAAGCAAAGTCATATGCAACATTACTTCAACAAAGAAAAAAATACCGTGATCATGCCAATTGCTACAGAAAAACCATTTGACAAAATTCAATACCTTTTCCTGAGGAAATTCAAAGAAACAAACAAGCCAGCAAAACTAGGACTCTACATAGCTAGTGTCACACTCAGTGGTGAAAGACTTAAAGCTTTCACTTGACAGGATCAGGAATAAATCAAAGATGCTGTTTTTGCCATAGCTATTCATCATTGTGTAGGATGTTCTAGCCAGAGCTATTAGGCAAGAAAAAGAAAGAAAAGGCATCTGAGTTGAAAGTAAGAAAGAAAACTAACTCTTTTTGCAGATGACATGGTTTATATGGAGAAAGTCTTCTAGAAGTCATGAAAACTCTGTTAGAACTAATAAAAAATGACAGAGTGTTGCACAAAAGTCTGTTGCATTTCTTTACTGCAGCAAACAATCTGAAAAGGGAATTTATAAAGCAATTTCTTTTACAAAAGCATCAAAAAAAAGCAAAATATTTAGGAAGAAGTTTAACCAAGGAGATGCAAGATTTTTAACTTGAAAACAACAAACCACTGCTGTAATACATTAAAAGAAGGTGGCCTGGGGAAGATATTTGAAGAAGCTAAAATTAATGAAAACTTATTTTACACCCTTACTGGTTCATGAGAAATTGGTAAAAACTGCAATTACACCAATTATAAATGAGATAAGCAACATAGTAAGATTGGAAAACATTTTTGAAAATTTCATTTCCACTGAAATCAAGAAATTAGCATTTTTTAAACTCTGGGTTTTTTATATACAAATTTTTACACTTAAAATTTTGTTTTATTTTAACTTATACCTACCTCTCAATTTCAAATACTTTCACTATGTTAATGCCCACTACAAGCTAAATGAAGCATGCAAGAGGGGAACACATACCCCTTTTATGCCATCTTCAAAATGGCTCATCCAGCTCTGGCATGTGTCCACAACTTACCCTATTGCAAGGTCCAAACATTTTGTATGTTCATGTCACTATTGTATATGTTTCCCCACTATACCTGAATCTGCTGGAGTTTCTCAGCAGAAACAATCCTAAATCCTCTAAAGACACTGCAGCACACCCTGATTTCAAGTCAAAAAAGCCCTCAAGGAATGGAAACTTCCTAAGTCTTGTTGAAATATTCCAAGGGAATGTAAAGAATAAACCTCATGGGAACAGTACAGAAAATGTTTTGAGAAAAACTGTCATGGAAAAGTCATGGCAAAGCTCCCTCCTCAGCATTAGGGACATGAAATAGAAAGCTTTTTACTCACTATGCATAAGGCCTGAGTTCTCCCAGGGCTGCTGCAGCCTCACGCATTAGCATTAGTCCTGTACAAGAAACATTTTGTTCTCACAGGGCACTCAGTGCTCCATGCTTGGGGCCAAACAGGGAGGTCTCTGCCACTTGGTCTGAGGCTCAGATGGCTCAAAAAGGTGCATTTGGCAGCCTCTCTTGGCTTTCAGGGGAGCCTGGTGGTCATTGTTCAGCTGTGGACATGCACCCCCTTCAGGGCACCCTCAGAATCTCTGAAATTAAACTTTCATATTTTTCAGTGCTGTATAATTGCAAGTTCAAAGGAAATGGAGCTAACTGTCAATTGCCTTGATGAGAATACATGGAGGTAATAAGAAGCAAAGAATAAGATAAATATACAAAGGTCAGCTGATTTCACCTTCCTAGCAAAGAACTAACAATGAAGTAAAAACAACCAACCAAATGCATTTATGACAGTAAATACATGCAATAACTTCCTTTGTCAAACTTGAAGAATATGTAAATATTTTTATCTCATCAACTAAAAAAATTGAAGTAAAAGAAAAGAATAAAGAGATAAATTCCACTTATTCATGGTAGGTAGACACAATACTTTCTAAGACCTCAACCACATTTCAAGAAGCAAATTTTGAAGATACTGACAAACTGTTTTTACTTCTAGAATAGCATGAAAATTGCTAAAAAGAGGAAAACTGGAGAGCCCAACTGCCTGTTTCCAATCCTTATTATAAAGCTACATTAATAAGAGTGTGACCTTGGCACAAAGAAAAATGGAAATGAATAGAGTCCACATGCAGACCCATGCAAATATAGTCAAGTGAACATAATCTTTTCAATAAATAACTGAAAAACTGGATGGTCACATAGGAAAACAAATAAAGACATAAACTTTACATCTTCCAAAGAAATTCCCCCAAATAATTTTTAGACTTATGTGTAAAATGCAAAATGATAAAAATTTTAGAATGCAACAAAAGAGGAAATCTGCATGAGCTTAGATTTGTTGGTGAGTTTTTATATGCAACCTCTAAATTAAGAATCATGAAAAAAAACATGGTAATGAGACTTTATTTTTATAAATGAATACTACTCTATGTAACACATTATTAACAGAATGAAAAGAGAAAAGACCACTTCTCTGCACCGGGGGAAGTTTCATAAAACAAATATATCTAAAAAGGACTTGGAACAAATTATGCAAAATGCATATAGCTCAATAAAAAGAAAACAAACCATCCATTTAAAAATTGAAAAGTGTCTAATCAGACACCTCACCAAATTAGGTGTACTACTGGCAAAATGAGAGCATAAAGATACTCAGCATCATTTGTCATTGTAGAAGAGCAACTTAAAACATAAGAGATGCTAAATCCCCTTAAAATGTAGATAAGACTGTTTGCCTTTGAATCAAGTAACTTGAATACTAGAAAAAATATTTTACAAACTTCCTATTAAGAGCAGACCAATAATCCAAGAAAACTATTATAACAGAGAGAAAACAAAACTCTGCTTTTGCATGAAGATATTTTCTGATAAGAAAACTCCTAAAAACCTTAAATACCTTTCATCTCTTAGCCAACTTTGACCATGCCAAATAAAATTCTTTTTCTGCAAACTTTTCACAACTTTCCATATCCATTCTTGATTGTCCTACATATTCCTGTTTCTCATTCTGCAACAACCTGTTATTTTATTTTAAGACAAAACTAAGTTCTTTCCCTAAACAAAACACATCTTGCAGGTGTTAACTATTTAAGATATCAAAAATATCTTAGAAGCTACCTTGAAACTAACATCCTTAAAAATACAATTATTCTTTAAATATTAACTTACATTTTCATCATCATAAAGATCTAGCAGAGAAAATGTTAATTTGATCAGTAATCCTCCAAAATTTAGGAAAAACACACCCAGGAAGAATGAATTTATATGCTTATGTTCTACTTACATTGATAATCCCAAAGACACACTATTTTAATTTGACTAGTAATTTTAAATTAGCCCTGTTTGACAAGGCTAACCTTGCCATTCCATTTGACAAGGCTAACTTTGTCATTCCATTTGACTATTTGTGTTGGGAGCTCCCTTTATGGAGTGCATTTCAGAGATGAGTAATTTTGTCTATTTAGAATGAGCCCCATAATGAACATTAAAATTCTAGGTTTTCTTTGGTGAGATATTGTCATTTTGTTAGAGAGGCATAGCTTCCAGCTCCATGACTTTTGTTCATGTAATTTGCCAGCATGCCAAATGGTGAAGAAACAATTTTAAGAGTGTGAGGATACTATCTTTATCATTTTACTTCTTACCTTGTGCACAAAGCAGAGAAACCAGTAGTAGCAAAAGTAAAATAGTGGACTACTCCATGAGTCTAGAGACTCAAGTTAAAAATTTGAATTTTCTTATCATAAGATTGACCCACTGACTTTTGGACTGAAAACCAGTGAGATTGAAGAGCTCAAACACACAAAGTCTGGCAGAGCAGATCCAGAAGAGACTCACCCATAAATTTTTGAGATGGTGGGGAACACAGAGAACTCAAAGGATTCAGCAGGAGGCTTTTTCTGTCTTTCTTGTCTCCAGAGTCCTCAGCAGCACATTTGCATTCTGTTCTCATCACCAAAACTATAAGAAAACAAAAATCCCCAGGAAATTCATTTTTTGGATCTCATAACTTTATTAAGTGATTAATGAATTAGGCAACATTCAACCCAAGAGCAAGGCTCACATAGGTAGAACAAGTAGTTTTAAAGAAAATAATCTTATTGATTGGTAAAGGATAGTTTTCCTTACTTGGCTTAACCTTGACTTAGAGGAAATAAACCACAGAAGAAAAATGGAGCTGGTGAGTTATGAATGGTTGTTCTCAGATTGCAGATTCTTGAAAAAGGAGCTTTTATAAGAGACAGGAATTTACTTAAGTTTTGATTTGTTGACATGGCCTGAGCATGAGAGACTATATATTGGCCTAGTTAACTCATTTATCATGAGTTATACTTGAGTCTCTGACTCATTCTGACAATAAAATACTTCACACTTTCTCAAAAAAATATGTAAAGAATTCCACAGTTATTCAACAAATGTATTATGAAAGTATCACATACCAAAAAAGGATATCTATATTTAAAGAGTTCATGGACATGGCATAAAAATGGTTCAAAAAATAGAGGTAGAAAAACTTCAAAAATTGGAAAGATAGCCAACAGTCCCTATTAAAAAAGAAACAAAACCAGCAAATAATTACAAACTGAAGGTATAATATATAAACTAAAAATTAAGGGGGAAATACTTCCAAATAACCTCAGAACAAATGGAAATGTACATTATGAAAAATAATAGTAATAGTTAAATATATTGCATAAAATTGCCAAAGTTACAAAGCAAAACAAATATTCCCAGGAAAAATCTTCACTTTCTAGCATGAAAAATATTTACATTATTAAACTAAGTAATTAAATTATAGAAACACATACCTTAAAAATTTAAGAGAAATAAAATAAAACATCATTTAAGGGGATTAATAAAAAGAAGCAAAAAATAAATCATTGATAATTGGATAAAATAGAATATCTAAGATACAGAGCAACATGCCTAATAGTATTTTCTTCAGTGAAGATAATGTTCTATATCTGCAAAATGCATTACAGAAGCCACGGGGCACATGTAGGTATTGGGAGCTGAAAATCTGACTACTGCTACTGAAGAGCTGAATTGTTAATTTTATTTAAATTTAATTAAATTTCATAGCCACATGTGGCTAGTGCTTACATTATTGAACAGCAAAGACCTAGGATCTTGGAAGAGGGTATAAAAAGTATTGAATTCAATTCAAGCAAAAATTTTAAAAGGGCACCAATATTCAAAATAAGAAATGAGTGCGGTGAAGGAAAAGCTGTCACAATGCAATGTCAGATGTTGCTTTGATATTCAAAATGTCTGAATATAGTCCAAACATAAAATTATACTTGTATTAAATCCATTCATTTCTAAGAAGTCTATGAATTGGTTTCTATTATTTTACCCAAATGGATGAAGAACTTAATTATATAACTTCTTTTTTAAAGCAAAACTGACAGAAAGTTAATGAGAATTTGACAAATACACCAATTCTCACAATCATGGTAGGAGACTTTACCACAACTCTCAGGAAACAGATGGCTTAGGAAAAAAGAAGTAAGGATACACATATTTTGAATAACAAAAATTTCAGCCATGATCCTATAGAATATCATACTCTGTATGATATACACACTTATAATTTTATACTAAAGAGGAAACAAATATTATTTTCAAACATGAATTGATCATAACAAATTTGTGCTGAAAGTAGAATAGAAAATCCCAACAAATTCTATTGGACCTCAATCTCTGTGTACAAGGCAACATTTTTCTTTCTGAATGCTTACCTCATCAATGATTTTTTTAAACAAATCGATTGTATTGATACATATTAATAGAGCATGCAATTTATCCAAAGTGTACAATCAATGGTATTTGGCATAATCAAATATTTAGTTGTGTGTTTATTGCTTCAATCATTAAAGCATTTTCATAATTTCAATGACACTAATAAACAAAAAACAGAAACATAAAGAAAATTCCTCACCTCTCAATCTCTCTGTTCCCCTTGCTATCATATTCATGTTCATATTCACATATGGATTTCTGACTGGACACTTATAAGTACCTCAAACTAAAGCTATTGCCCCAAAGTTCTGGTCCCCTCTTCCTTTTCAGGATGAATGTCACCATCACCTGTCCAGAATTCTCTAAGCCAGAATCTGAAAGGTTTCCTTGATACATCACAGTCTATCATTCTTTAATACAATTAGTCACAAAGATACCTATATCCTACTTCCTAAATATGATTTCTCAATTTCACCCTGCCTCCCCATTCCTCTTAGGAGGTGCTTAGGGGACTCTTCCAGGTCCTCTAAGTACAAGAATGTAGCCTCAGGCTCAGCCAGGTGCTTGTGGATGCCTAGGCCAATGCTGGGTTGGATAAAAAAAGAAATTGAGATTTCTGGTTATGCCAATCTGGGAAAAATAATAGTATCTGCTTGACCATATTCATCCGTTTCCTTAAAACACAGTCATGTGCAGAGCAGCCATCAAGAGCCTCCATGTGTCCTACAACACACCCTTTTCTCACCCCTGATCACCTCTGCTGCTGCATCCTTCAAAACTTCCTCCATTCACAATTTCCTCTGTAAGCACAGCAAACTTACCTTTTCTCTAAGGCTTATCCCTGCATCTACACTTGCATGTTCTTTCCACTTCCCAGCTGATTCTAGTTGACACTTTCATGACTCCAAGGTCTCAACTCAGTGGTCCATTCCTCAGGGAATCTATACCATAGGCCAGGTGGATGCTCCTACTCTGGACTTACCACATCCTAGAAAACATCCTTGTGCTGCACTTGTTTCTTTAATTGTCTGCTTCTTCCATTAAACTGGCCAACTGCTAAGGCAGAGCATGGATGTGTTTGTTTGTTGGTTTGTTTGTTTGTTTGTTTGTTTTTATAGATGTGTTTTGATGGCTATTTTACTTGCAGGAAGCAGCTTAGACCTTGGAAAAGAAGAAGCTCATTATGAGTTAAAAAAAGGGAGCAAACTATTGTAAATAATACCAAACTATATGGGCTCTGAGAACTTCAAGGTTAATCAGATCTTCTGGACTCTGCAATGAAGCAGATCACAGTCTTTTGAGACTAGGTCATGATACATTAGCTCTCTGAGTTTTTAACTCTGTCAACTCATGTTAGTATGTGAAATGCATCCCTTAAAGTCTTCTGAAACACTCTTTTTTTTAATCAATAATTTTTTTAATTTTATATATATATATATATTTTTAAAGGTGCTTAGATTACCTAATTATTACTCAGAAATTACAAGGATTCCCATGTTCCCCACCTCCCACACCTCCCACAACATCCCACACCAACATCCTTCATCAGTGTTGCAGTGGGCAAAGCACTTCTGAGCACCCCGAGTAACCCCATTCTATGTGTGGGGTGATGTGTTATCAGATGTAAGCATAAAACTGGAAAATAACCATCAAAATTTATATCCTATTACCTGGAACAAGAGGAACAACACTGGAAAACAGATCACACTCATTATCTTGTGTTGTCCACAACCAGATGCATGTAAGGAGCTGCAGGGTGGGCTGGAGCTGGTGAGGCAGGCCTGGGGCATAGGACTGACTGAAGAAGGGTGGTGTCTGGACAGGAGTGGACAGAGGAGGTAGATCCAGGCAGAAGAACCAGCATCAGTAAAGAGAAAACATGAGAATGAACAAGAGATGAGCAACCTATCTGTTTAGAATATTTGAGTGCCAGCCAGGATGCAGAACATCATAAAACCAGCTCTTGTCAATACAGGATGCCAAAAATGCACAACTGGGGTCCTTTATTAGCATTTCTTGAGTTTGGGGTAGATAGCATGAGGTAGTGTCCATGTCTCATGTTGCAGCTGGAGACAAGAGCTTGGACAAGCATCATGCTTCCTACAGACTTCACCTGCCCTCATGGTATGCATAAATGCTGCCTGTGACTGCTTTGCACAATCAACTCTGACCTTGAGTGGTTCCTGGGTTCTTTAGCTGCCTCTAACAGTCTACTCTGTCTGCAGGAACCATAGCCCCTTTGAACCAGCCCTGTTCCCCCATAAAATTATCATGTCTCTACATCCATTTTGCTCCACTACCAGACAACTAAAACCACAATTTTTGTGGATCACTTAGGTATTCCCTGGGTAAAATTACCCCCAAGAGTGGCCAGGGAACCAGAGAAAGGGTGCCACAAACTAGAGGTCAGTACAGGCTTTCAGAAAGTGAAGAGACCTCAGCTGGGTGAAGAATATGTGCCCCTGCTGCTTCCAGTCATACACAAAATCTACGCTGAGGCTAACAAAGCCAGAGAGTTGCCCAAGAGCAGTGAGTCATTGTGTCCACCTGAAACATCAACAAAAGTGTCAGATATCTTCATATTAGACACACACAAATGCTCAGAAAGTAAGCAATTCCCTTTAGCTCACTGATACCCAACCTGTTTAGGGTGTGTGTTAATTTTAATACAAACCTTGGGGGCAATAGGACTTCAACATTTAGGAATATTCTCCCCTAAACACCTTTTTAGACAAGACCAAATTAGCAATCAAAAGGCCCAGGAACAGTGGCATGAGTTACTTTTTGTGCCAGACAATTTGATGATCCACATACGCATCTCTTCATTCATGCGAAATATATTTTAAAACCGAAGTCTGAGTCAGATATTACGACTTGCACCATAGATAAACCTTGTCATAGACACAGTTCTTACCCTCAGGAAGTTAGGTCATTCAGAGGAGATAATGGGTGGTAATTAAAGAAAAGAGTTTTAGTTCTCTTTCTCTCTCTCACTCTCCAAACACAGCAAAGAGATATACATGCTAACCTGTATGCATCACAGGACACAGGGCATTACCAGAATCATTGCTCAAAATATTTGCCAAAATATTTTAATTCAAATAACATATAATTAAATCACCTACAAAGCAGTGTAAGGATCTCCAAAAATTTGTCCTTCATCTAAGGTGAAAAAAACTGCCCATATCAACAGATTGGGAAATTTGGAAATGATCTAAATAAGTACAATGACCAGGGATGTGCTTAATGAAGAATACACTAAATTTCATTAAGAGAGTGTCACAGCACACAGCATCAAATCAAATACAAGAGCATATTTAAGGGATTATACAGCATGACCAAGTAGGATTTATTCAAGGAAATTAGGAGAATTTCAATATAAAAATAAATCAATATAAACTACTATAAAACTACAGTGATTATAGTGGTGCTGGTGAAACAACAGACAAGCTGAAAATTGGAAGAGAATAGAGAGATAAGAAGTATATCCACATGAATTTAGTCAACAGTCAACTAATCTTTGACAAAGGAACAAAAGCAATTTGAGGAAG
>JAQZBX010041008.1:0-22486 GCA_029593785.1 Cabassous unicinctus
AAAAAATAAAGACTCATCCTTCTTTCTTTCTACTTTTATCAGTAAAGCAAGAGCAGCTCCACTTACTGAGTAAGGACTGGAGTCTTCAAAAAGTACCTTCAAAGCCCACTCTCAAAGTTATAATCTGTAGAAATCTAGAACTGAGAAGCATATATTTGTATATCACATTATGCAGCCTGCTACTGTAGAATAGGCTCCCTAGGAAAAAGGAACTGCACAATAGTTTGCATCTTTTGAGTCTATCTTCTAAAATCTTGTGGCAGTCTGCCTCAATGTACATAACTTTTGCATTTGTATCTACAATGTTTGAAAATTCAGTTTTGGGGCTAAAAGAGATTGCACAGAGTACCTGCGCACTGGCTGTGCCATCTCGCCCCTAGAGAGAGCCTGGGGGCCTGCCCAGGGTCTCACAGCTGAGCCAGCCAAGGCTAGATGGGGGTGAGAGCAGAGTCGCCCTGTAGGGTCGCTGTCAGGGTGGGCATCCCCTTCCTCCCTCAACTGGTCTGCACCTATTTTTAAGGCACAAGTTCCACTCACAGAGCATGGCTTCAAATAAAGCAACGTGAGTCACGGTTCTCTCTGGCTAATAATAAAAAGAAAATGTGGTTTGAATTAATGCTATGTGACATGGCACACTTCTTTGTACACCAAAAAAATAAATAAATTCTACCAAGATACAGCCCCTAACACATCTGCACAGCCAGCTGCAGAGGCCTTGAGCGTGCATATTTGCCGAGTCGTTTCAGATGAAGGCAGCCTTCCTCTGGTTCAGGACAGCACTGGGCACAGGTGCTGGAAACTAGCTAACTGGACACCTGAAATCTGAAAGGAGCTGAACCCCGATTACAGGAAAAGCACACTTATCCATTACGGAAGGAGGCAGTCCTCAGGGGGAGCAGCCCCAGAGCAGCGCCTTACACTGGGAGGCAATCAAGAAACGTCTGCCAGCTGAGGAATATTCCAGATAGCTGGACAGTTCTGGCACGGTGGGGCTGGGGTGGCGACCCCTCCTGTTAAGCACCGTGCAACATCTGGTCAGGAGTCTCTTACCTGCCCTGGGGAGCTGAGGGGCAGGTCCCTCCCTGCTGTTTTACAAAACCTGAGAAGAATGCTGCCTGGCCCTGAAGGACCATCTGACCGGGAATCTGGGGACAGCGCACGTCTTCCCTTACTGCGGGCACACAGACGGTCATCAGGGACAGGGCAGAGGACAGAGGGCACAGATGGTACTACCCACCTCACTGAAAAAAGGAAAAATCACCACGTGGTTATGACAGGACCCCAGAGAGCCCTGCGTGTCCCCCACAACCATAGCTTCCTAAAGTACCTCCTGTCTCCATCTTTGTACTTCTTCAATCCCCAAAACTAGCCCAGCGTCCCCTATTCAAAATTCTTGGCTGGGACTTATCACAGCAACTCAGGCCTCCATCTCACAGCCGGGGCAACCTCCAGCAGGTGTCCTTCAACAGGCAGCTCCCGCTCTCCCCGCCTGCCCCTCACTCCTAAGGCGCATGTATCCTCTGGACCCCAGCCCTGATGCCACCTGCTCCTGGGAGCCTTCCCTGGGTCTCCAGAGTGACTGGTTCCCTTCTCTGGGCATGTGGGTACCTGACACCGACTTGGGCTCTCACACCTGGCTCACCAAGTCACACCTAACTCCTGTCCACAGTGTCTCTGCCTGCCTGACTGTAAGCTTCCTGAGGCCAGGGTCCACCCTGCTCTCTTCAATTCGGCAGCTTGGCACAAGTAGGCATCAAAAGTTTGCTGACACAAGCCTGCGGACATTACTAAACCAGAGGGTTAGCAACCATTTATCGAACTCATCTTTCCCGACTCCGAATTCCAAATTCCACATTAAGCCTTTTAAAAGGAGGTCAAAGCACTCTGGACCTACTTCAGTATATAAATAATACTTAGGTTATATGGATTATGCAGCCAAAGCTGAGTCATAATTCATATAAACACATACACAAAAGATCTAAAAGGTTTTTTATTGAAAACAATGGGCAACAGATTAGAGGTATAGTTGAAATTTAGGCCTTAAATGGGAGTTTTTCAGCACATCAATTTTTTTTTTTCGGTCTTTAAAATACTGACATTCTAACATTCATTTTGATGGAAAAATTATTAGCCTATGTATTAAGAAGCTAATAATACTAAGCATTAAGTTTTGAATCTGGGAACATCCTGAGGATTTTCTAAATTTGTTTTACTGATCATTAAAAAGCAAATAGGCACACACACAAAGCAAATGTGCATCTTAAAAAATAACTTTCCTAAGCCCGCAAAATGGCTTTCATGAGGGAGCAGCAAGCTGTGTCTGGGGTTTAAAGCATTAACGTTAAAAAGTCTTCCTATCAGAGCTGCCACTTTGGTCTAAATTCCATGGAATTTTCATTTTGTGCCTCTTTTTAAGAAGTTCAGGACAATTTCCAGAAAGATCAGTTTTCCAAATATCTGAAAATATATAATTTACATAAGCATACTGAGAAGTTAAAGTAAATCTTGCAAATAATATCTCACCCTCTATTTTGCATTTTTAAGTCCACTTTCTCTAGCCTGAAAACAGACATCCTTTCACAAAGAGGAGCCCTCGATAGGGTATGACCCTACCAAAAATATGCGTGCGTCTGTGTCTTTAGTGTGGAGGGGAAAGAGCCTAATTCCTTAAGAAATAAATTTTGGGAGGGAATGAAAGCAGATTAAATGATATCACATGATTGTCCTGTCATTTAAATACAAAGCAGAGATAAACTCTAATAAAGAAAGTCAGCGACCTTCTAGATTATTCTGTGGGAAAATCCAAAGCACTCTGAAATTCACATTAGTCTTCCCTTTAGAGTTGTTGGCCTGTGTCACAACCCAAAGCAACCACTCAAGATTAGAAAGACCAGGAATTAAGTTCAGGCTTCCAAGAGCCAGATTTCAAATTTTATCTAGAAAATTATTATACTTTCTTCTATCACCTTAAAAAACTTCCATTAGTTATGGGAACAGAAACAGAGAGAGAAAATAGGCCCCAAAACATCTGAAGGAACAATTATAACTCAAGAAGGAGAAATCGGTCCATTTTTCTTCCCTCTTCCCCACCTCACTAATTTTATCACGAAAGAAACCATTGCCAAGGAAGAAATCACAAACTTTAACAGAAGACCAAGGGAAAATGACAAAAAGGTCTTGCTGGTGACAGCTTAGACAAAGTTTGAAAAGGAATCGTAAAAAACAGCTAGGTTTTCCCAGTAATCATATGGTAAATTTAGATGCCAAAGTTTGTGGTTGTTTTTTTTAAAGGCAAAATAGGGAAGCTTCAACAATGGAAGGATTATGCAAGTAACAGAAAATTTAGGACATTGTCTTGTCTTTTATCTTTAACTGTAGATGAAATATTGGAATTCTTGGGCAAAATTAATTCCACTGAGGAGTCCCTTCTTTTACTCACTCTATACCCTTGGCCAGTCAGTTGAGCTGACCTCTGATCTAGGTCTCCCCTTCCTGCTGTGCCCACTGAAAACCACACCAGATCCTGCCTGGGATGCGTCACTAATAGAAAACATTTCATTTTTATTTAACACCTTTTGGAAACAGACATATCAAAACATGGTATAGTCAAGACCTCCTGTTCCAGTAAGACAGATGGGTTCAAATTCTGCTTCTTTGTGTGACTTCAGATAGGCATTTAACCTTTCTAAGCCCCTGGTGTTCTTATCTGTGAAATGGGTTAATAAGAGTTCCTACTCATGGGTCCCTGGGGAGACTGCATGAGATCAGAATCGCAGTTCCTTGGTCCAGGGCCTGGTCCACAGTGGGCGCTCGATGTTAACCATAACCAGCACTGTAAACACCGAGGACACAAGCAGGCAGCACACAATCCATCCACTTGGGTCCCACTCCAATGACTACTGATTTCCAGTCACCTTAACCACAGGAAAAAAACTTCTGATAATCATTAATGCAATCATCTTAAAGTCTAACCTTTTCAACACAAAAGTTCTAGTGATGGAGGCCACTAAGTGTGGAGGGAGGGGGGTGTCATACAAAGGGGAGGCAGGAGGGAATTAGAGTGGGGTGACGCAACACCCACTGCGACGGTGGTTACACTATGCCATGCGCTGGCCAAAACTCATGCCAAAAAGTTATTTTACTGTATGTAAATAAATATTTTTTAAGTTGAAAAAAAAATTTTTTTTTCAATCTTTTCAAACTGGAGAATAACTCGAGTGACATAAAAAAGTACACTTTTAAATGCCCAGGATATTATACTAGTGATACTCCTGTAAGTACCATAAATCAAATCCAGTTTTAGTTACCAGCTCTTATTTATTCAAGCACAAAACGTCAATATCATAATAACCACCAGGCACTGCTTTTCTGTAATAGAAGAAAAGATCTTAGAAATGTACTTATATTTACACAAAACATAAGCGGCACCGTCCATCTACTGACAAAAGGGAGTTGTACGACATTTAAGACTTGGCTTTATAGATATTTATTTTGCTACCTAATAGGTAGGTTTCCTATTGGACATGAATTATTGTTCTTAATCTCTAATGAATAATAAAAAACAGATTTTAATGATTTAAGACAGCTTAAAATGATTCGGCAGCCTCCTGTCAAGAGATACAATCCACTAAAAAAGTCAAAGTATGAATTCTGCATTTAAAAGAAGCCATGTTTTAATTATAAAACACTAATCCATAAAGTTATACAATGGCAAAGGTGAAGTTTCAATGCAATCATGTCTTACCACTGTCACCTCCTGGTTTCACTGTATACAGGAGGCTCAGCCACCAAATAATTAGACTTTTAAAAATTTTAAATAAGCTGGTGAAGAACAAAGCAATGTGAAAATGAGCATTGTGAAAATTAAAAAACAAAACAAAACAAAAAAAACCTACCTAAATGCCTACCTAAATGCTCATCAACTCGTGAACGTGTAAACAAACCATGGTATATCCATACAAGGGAATACTACTCAGCAATTAAAAAGGAAAGAAGTATTTATTAATATTTGCAGCAAGGATAGTTCTCAAAATAATTACCATGAGTGACCAAAGCCAAACTGAAAAACAAAGAGCACATACTGTAAAATTCCATTTAGACAAAAACCTAGGAAATGCAAACTTATCTTTAGACACAAAGCAGATCAGTGATTACTTAGAGAGAGAGGCCAGAGGGAGAGAGTACCACCGGGCAAGAGGAAACTTCTGGGGGTGAAGGATATGTCATTATGTTGATTCTAGAAATGGTATCGCTGGTGTTTATATGTTAAAGCATATGAAACTGTACACTTTAAATATGAGCACTTTACTGTATGAAAATTATACTTCAATAAAGCTGTTTATACACACACAAAAAAAAGTTTTTTTCAAGTTTTCTTCCTAGTCTGGTATATTGTATTTAGACCCTCTTTTCCAAATGGGTGCATTTTCTAAAAAGCTATAGAACCCAATGCCTTTCCTGCTAGTCACGTGAATGCATTAAAAAAAAAACAAAGCAAAACAAAAAAAAACCCAAAGACAATTACAATAAAAAATAAGTTAATTAGCGTTTACCTGTGACTATGCACCAGGTTCTATGCCCTCTTCTTCTATTAGCTTATCTAACCCTCACATCAACGTTGGTTCACAGATGAGGAAACAGGCACAGCAGGATCGGGATCACACAGCTGATATGTAGAAGAGCTGGATTTGAACCCAGAGTCTGGTTCTAGAGTTCATTTCCCTACCCACCATGCTCTCCTGCCTCTCACAATATAACATACAGTACGTGAAAATCAGAAAGAATGAATATTCTTATAAAATACTTTGCTTCCTCACATTCATGGAATATAAGTATTCAGTAGAATTCCCAACATTGACATGAGTAGGAATTAAAAAAACAGTGACCTTCATTCTTCCTTTCCCAAATAATAGACATGAGGAGGAAAAAAAAAAGGTTGGACAACTTCTATTGACAAAAGGGAATTGTATGACATTCAAGACTTGGCTTTATAGATAGTTACTTTGCTGCCTAACAAGTAGGCTTCCTATTGTACATGAATTATTGTTCTCCATCTCTAATGAATAATAAATAGGACACAGAACAAATAAATGGCAAGTTCATCAGTTCTCTTTGCTGCCTTCAAATTCCTAATTATTTTAAGTAAAACCATAAGGAGGGAGAAAATGTTACATATAGCAAAGTGGAAAATTATATGTTTGCCATTCTCTTAAATAAATTCCACTCACAGGATTACAACCCCTGCTGAACCCAGTCTGGAATCTTTTTTTAAAATCTCCCCTGGTGATATTCATGTATAGCCAAGTCTGAGAACCCCTGATTTACATTTAGATTTCTCTTTGAAGGAAGACATAGAAGAAAGCAAGTTTCCATAAAAAGCTTTAGTAAATCATGGACCAGGGTTTTCAATATTGAACAGTGTTGTTCGTGTGCAGGCTATTGAGTTCACCTTTTGATAAAGTAAAACTAAGAATATGAACACAGGATGTGAGAGAAAAGGAAAGAAGCAGTATTTACTTGTTTTACAATGCAAACCAGTGGCAAACTGGATGATGGAACTTTTTTAAAAAATTTATATTTTGAATGTGATCAATATCAGAAGTTACATAAAAATATCCTGGACTGACAAATTCTCTTTTCAAATGCTAAATTGGCATCTTGACATTAATTTCATGGACGAAAAGCACAGAAAGACATGCCAAATATCCAATGTAATGAATCCAAGTAATCAATTGGTAATATATTGTGAATCTGGTGAAGCAGCACAGGTTGAAAAGAGGCACTGAGGTCATGCCCTGAACTTTTTTTTTTAACTTTATTTTGTACATTTAATAATTGAAAATATAAACAATAATTAAAAAATACAGTTGAATAAAAACATACATTTCTCAATTAAATGTCATGCCCTGAACTTTAAGGTGCAGAGTAATCACCTGGGGAGATTCTGATTCTTGAGCCTGGGGTGAGGCCTGAAACTGCATTTCTAACAAGCTCCAGATGAAGCTGATGCTACAAGTCTGTGGCCCTTTGAGCAGCCAGGCCCTAAGTAGCTTGAATATTGGTTGTAAAATTAGCCGACTGGTCTACACATTTGGTTAGGTTTAGGATCCAAGAAAAAAGTGTCAACACAATTCACTGCCAGTCCTAGAAAAAAGAGGGAGAAAAGAAAGAGCAGCGTATTTGTTTGCATAGCATAGTACTGCTAAGAACCATAGAATACTGTGTTACTTGGCCCAGCCTAGTATTGTCAAGGTAATCCAATGTAAGCTCCCCGGGGAAAGGGGAATCCCTAATGCCTGGCACAAAGTCGGTACTCAAAGGAAAATTGCATAAATAAATAAATGGGAAGTTTTATATATACAAACAGAAACTGCATTTACGTAATATCCCAAAAATATCTGGAAGGGGGGTTACATTTGTACACATCAATGAGACAACTACAGTTTGATACAAACACATGGCCCAACTACTGTACTCCGTTTTGTACTAAAAAAACGGTAATTTCCCAGAGCAATGCCCGGCTTTAAAACCCAGGCTTCCGCAACCTTATATCTAACAACTTTTTTGTTCTCTGAAAACAAGGAGATGGGGTCGGGAAAGACTCAAAAACCAAAGCAAGCAAACACAGCGGGAGAGGAGATGGGCAAACAGTTCAGCTCAAACCAAGGTACATCTTAGGTTGTCAGGAGCCCCCGCGTTCTTACCTACGATGGTGGCGGGATTTGGGTTCGGGCTTTTATTTGTTTTGTTACTGTCCAGGGTCACTGGTAGAGTCGTACCTGGCTAGCAACACTCAACCTACACAGGCAGCAGGCTCCCAAGCCCACCTTCAAAAGCTTTCAGAAATTCGCGCTTCACTCTTAACTTCCCCTTCCCAGAGTCTCTCCGCGCGCTTACGAACGTAGTTGCAGCTGCCCGTATACAGGATGGTCTTAGCAGCTTCACTTCCGGCGTGAAGCCCCAACCAGGATTTAAGATGGCGGCGAAACACTGGGTGATGGGCGCGGATTGCACAGCCATCTGCCCAAAAGAAAGATGGCCCCTGTCCATGATCTCCCGGCTTTCAAGGCTACCCCTAAACAAAAATGGCGATAAAGGCTGGTTGTTTAGAGGCTGGGAACTCAATGAACGTGATCGGCAGTCTACGAATCTCGGTTTCCCAGAATAGTACACACCTGAGGTACTCAAGAGGCAGAAAAATAAATCATAACATTTCTGTGATATAAAATGCTTATTGACACCAGAAAATTACTAACACAAGTAATGGAAAATATTTTTAATGCAGAGGATCGTAGGAAAGACACGTTGGGAAGTAAAGGTGGCTTTCACAATGCCGGGTAACTTTAATTAAAATAATCATTTTTAAATATAACTTCCTCCATAATTCTTTTTGAGTGGGACAGGGGAATAAATGTTTTTTTCTCGAACTATAAAGCAGGATGGGGAGATAAGGAGGAAATTATCTAACTTGTGAAGGGCACTAAGTTAGAGGACTTCCAACCTCTCTGTAAGCCCCTGAAAGACGAACTGAAGGCAGAAGCTTATTAGTGAGACGGCTCGCACTGCGCATGTCCGCGCACCAACCCGATCCCGGCATTAGAGCCGTTAATGCCTTTGCTCCTGGATTTGAAGGTAGCCGAGAAGGAAGGCGGGGAATTGGCGCTGATCGACAGTCAGAGGCTTCGTGATTGGTCAAGTCAGGACAGACGGAGAGCCTGACGGACAATGGCCAATGTTTCATTCATTCAACCAATCCTTCTTGAGCGCTCACCATAAGGCCGGCGTTGTGCCCTAACAAGCCCGTTTGACATATTATTTAAAGTTTTCAGTTTCAACAATCTGCCCAGTCGGACGCTGAGTAAACCCCGCCCCCGCAGGCCCTCCGGGTCTTTCCGGTCCCTGTCTCCTAACACGCCGCTTTCCTCTGCTGAGAGCTTCGCTTAAAGCCCGGAGGAGCGGAATCAGAACGGGGTCGGCGCCAGCCGCAAAGCTGCGCATGCTCCGTCTCCATGCGCAGACGCGCTTTACGGGGATCGGCGGCGGCGGCGGCGTGGGACTCGGCCTCTGGGGCCTGCAGGCGGCGGCGGCCTCGCGAAGTGCAGCGGCCTGTGGGCAGGTGAGTTCGGTGAAACCTCAAGTGGAAAAGCCGAAGAGAGGGGCGGGGAGCCTGAAGGTGCCCCCCCAACCTCAGGAAGGTCGCCGGCGTCCTCACGGGAGGATATTTGGGGGCGGGGACCAGGAGGAGGCCGGCTCCTCAGGAGGCCACAGGCCCGCCCTTAGAGGAGCGCCAGGCTGTGGACAGTCGCGCGTGGAGTGCGTGTGGCTGGCGAGGGCGACTTCCAGGGTCGAGCAGAGAGTTGGACGGGCAGCCTCCTCGCACTCCCGTCTGCAGGGGTACCTCGGGAGGTGGATGGAAAGGGGTTCGTCCCAAACACCGATTGCACCTGCGCCGCCGCCCCTCCCCGGAACCCGTCACTCGTCAGCCAGTCACTCCCTTCTTCACTGGAGGTGGGGGCCACCCTCTGTCGTGGATCTGGGTGTCAGAACTGTTGTACAGCATGGTGATACAAACTGGGCAAGCAGAAACAGGACAACCAGGGGTTTCGACTTTATGGGGACCAAAGTCATTTTGAGATGGAGGAGCCCTCCGGAGGTCGTCTTCATCTTCCTCCCGGACGGGACCATGCCCAAATCCTCTTGCTGTTGGGTGGCCTTTTATTTCAGAGGTTCTCAGTACCACTAGTTGTATTCATCCTTTGACATCACGAGTTTATCCACGAGCAAATGCTAATGAGTCTGTGACGCTGGGCTGAGTTAGCTATAGGAAGGAACCGGGCAGGCATGGTCCTTGACCTCATGGAGCTTGTATTCACTCAAGTCATGGAGGAAGAACCAGGCCTTTACACCCCTGCAGTGATTGGATGGGTGCCTGTTTCCAAGAAAGAGGCCTTAACTTGAACTCACTTCAGCCAAGGCAGTGCTCAAACGGAGCTGAGCTGAGCTTTGTCTTAGCACTCCCAGAAGCTGTGGAAATAACCATTCTGCAGGGGGATCAGGATGGCAGATCACATCACTCCCCACAAAGGTAGTTAGGGCTTTGAAGGAAGCAGATAGATGTGCTAGAGAATAATGGGGTGGAAGAGGGAGAAACCTTTAGATTGAGCACTCAGAGAAAGGCTCCCTGAGTAGGTCACATCCACAGGGCAAGCATGCCCTGTGTGGAACAAATGGAGCAAGACTCCACTCTCTGCCATGCACTGGGAATACAGCTATGAAACAAAATAAATAGCTCCTACGTTCTGTTGTAGTGCAAAGCAGTTAGGAATTTTTATAGATACTGACTTCCCTCTGTAGCTGAAGATGGAGTAAATAAAAATTAATTGAAGAAGCTAGTTCAAAGAAAGGTGAAAATGAAAAGTATGGTTTTGGAAATGTCAACTTGGTAAAGACTTACAGTCTCTACAGCATTTCCTTTTTTGCTCCTCTACAGATTTTAAGCACATTTTATTAGGATCGTGCCTTTCTCTTCTGGAGCCTATATTTTTAAGGAGAGGAACCATGCCTTATGCATCTCCATAGCTCCCCTCAGAACCTAATGTCCTGTTAGCACCAATAGACACTCAGGATACATTTGAATAAAATGAATCTCACACACATTTGGAATGAAAACCAAAAAGCCCTTAGTGATGTAAGCATTATAGACATGACTGTGTTTGGATCTGTCTTTACAGTATTTCCCACTTTTATAAGTTATAACCAAAAATGAGTTGAAATATTAGATGATGATAAATAATTGCTCAAACAGGAGTTTCCAGAGGTGCCTATTTTAATATATGATTTGTATTAAAGATAATTATTAATATATTTCCAAGAGTGATAATAATCGTTGTCTTGCATTGAGCACTTCCCACATACCAGCACTGTATGAAGATATACACATATATATTAATTTTCACAATGTAGGTCTTGGTAGCCCAGTTTCACAGATTTTGAAGTTGAGCCAGGAGAGAAGCAACTTGCCCAAGAGATCATAGTTTGTGGTAAAGATTGGAATTTGATTCCCATCTGTTACTCAAAGGCTTTACTCTTAAGCAAACCAACATATCTGAAAATGCAGTCCAAGTCTCACTCATACTAGTACTCATACATAATCACTTGGCAACTCTCTCTTTATTAGCCATTATCAGGGAAACAAACCTAAAAATTATTCACCTGTCTTTGTTGCTTTGCTGTGTCCTTGACCTTTCCTATTTCCTTCACAGTTCATTTTCTTGAGCTGTCAGTTTAGGAGCTTGACTGTTATCTGTCTTTTAATATCTGGGATCTGATTATACATCTTCCCTACTGTAATCAAAGTATGAGCTCCAGAGATCTAAGATCTTTCTTAAGAATCCAGATACTTTATTCAAGTCTAGAATAACTGAAACTGCCCAAAGAAGTAGACCTCCTTTATGGGAGCCACTTCCCTGCATCTGGGCTACCATTCCAAACCTCTCCTGTTCTTGCTACACTTCAGGTTGACCCTAGTAATGTTTTATTCCTTTAGAAATAATCAAAATAATAATAATAGCTAACAGTCACTGAACCCAGACTAAGTGCCAGGTATTGTGCTAACTAAATAACCTTGTGATGTGGAAGCCATAATTGTTCTCATTTTGTAGATGAGGGAACTAAAGCATAGGGAGGTTAAGTGACTTATGTGAGGTCACATGGCTGAGATGTAAAGTGGTAAGGTTGAGATTCAGATCTCAGGCAGTCTGATTCCACAGCTCATCTGCTCAATCACAGCATGACTGCATTCATGCTAAGATGATTCACTGTCCTTTACTTTTTGAAAACTGGTAACTAGAGACTACATCTTGGGCTTTTTATGCTATACTAAGAATAGCATAAAAATACCTTCTAGTAAAAAAAATCACTAAATACTAAAAAATATATATCACTAGACAAGACCAGATTTAATTTTTGAAATTAACAGCATGGAGAATAGATTAGTGGGGATAAGGGAAGGGATAGGCTAGGACATTTGTGTTCAAACTTAAGCATCAAAATTAGCTAAAGACCTTGTTAAAGCACAAACTCCTGGACCCTACCTCAGAGTTTCTGATTTGGTAGGTCTGGGGCGGCCCGAGAATTTACATTTTCAAGAAGGTCTCAGATGATGCTAATGCTACTGGTCAGGAGAGCACACTTTGAGAACCACCAGACTGGAAATAAGGGCGATACGAGGTGAGAGTCTGGACTGTGGCCGTGGGAGGGGTTATATAAAGGAAATGCTCAAATCAAATGGCAGCAGCATTTGGTGACTGAGTTGAAAAGTGTGAGGGAAAGGGCAGAGTCCATATTCAGATTTCTGAATTAAGTGGCTTGGTAGATAATGCTTTTATTAATCCAAATAGGAAATACAGGAGGAACAGCCGTTTGGAGGAAAAGAGAATTCATTTTTATATGTGATGAGTTTAGCCTATTTGTGGGTAAAGTTGACAGTGGCAGTTGGGTGTTTCATTCTAAGCTGGAGAGGAAAATTGTGAGCCTTCAGTGGTTTCATTATAATGGAAACCTTGGAGGCAGATTAGACCAGCCAGGAAACAAGTACAGGAAGAGAATAGGACCAAGGACAGGTCTTTAATAAGGATAAATAAGTGAGTGGAAACCAAGGGGCCAGTAAAGGACTCAGAGTAGGAACAGAAAAGTCCCAGGGTCGAGTACTTAAAGCATCTCAAGCACACATGAAAATGCTTCAGGGAGGTCAAGGGGAGGCATCAGTGACCTTTATATTTAGTCAGAACAGTTTCCATAGAGAATGAAATTAAGGCAGTTAAGATTCCTTGGGCTTTAAGATGGAATGCAAAGTGACTCTGGATGTATCCTTTGAAAGGAATGAGATCTTGTCGGAGCTGGAAGGGGAAGCCGGTAAAGGGCAGCTGCTATAGGCAATTTGTTTTTGGTTATGCTGAGGAGGAAGACCCCTTAAAGTGGGAGGTTGGAGGTAAAAGAAGAGAGAGGATGATGGAATTAGAACCCTGAGGAAGCAGTGGAAGGTGGGACTAGGGGTTTAAAGCTGACAGCAGCGCATAAAGGCATTGCTGTAGCACTAAGACCCAGCCCGCTGGAGTGAGAGACCACACTCTTAATCTGGAACAGTCTGGCTATCTGCATGATACCCCACCAACCCCAGAATCGGCAGCCAGGCTGGTCCACTCCTAATTTGGCCCTGCTATCGGCTGCCCATATCAGGTATAGGTCAAGCTGACCTCGAATGGTGGGGTAAGAAGGTGGTAGGATTTTGCTGAAAGGAAACATTAGAACTCAGGGATGATCCATTCATTTTATCAAAAGTTAGACAGTAATGTTTTTGGTGTTTGTGTTTTTGCAAGACTGGAAAAGTTTTGCAAAATGTGTTATTTTAGGCAATGCAGCTGGAAAAGAAAAAAACTTGTTTTCTTTAGCATGTCAATTAAATAAGTATGAATATGATGTGTAGTCCTTTCTAAAGTGTACACCAAAAAATACCAACATTTGAACTACTGTATTAAAAATTGAGGATATAAAGAACTATTTTTACGTCAATGATTGGAGTTCAAGAATGCAGAATTTACAATTTCTTAAAGTCAACATTGTCTTTGTAAAAGAAAAGGCATACAATTATGATAAACTTCATCAGATATCACCATCATGAGAGCTGGGTTAATTGTTTAACATTCTTCCTAATGTTCTGTTCATGATTAAATTACATTTGGTGGAAGTTTAAAGCAGTCATATTCTGGGAGCAGATGTAGCACAGTGGTTGAGCGCCTGCTTCCCAAGTACGAGGTCCCAGATTCAAGCCCCGGTACCTCCTTAAAAAAAATAAAAAATCATTTTCAAATACTTGAAGCAGGCCCCGTAATGAAGATATATGAAAAAGAATCTACCTTACACTGTGTCCAAAAGACCAGCAGATGGCGCCCAACAAGCCCAGTTGGCAAAGACCCTTTTTACAGAATATTCCCTGCTTCCAGGTTGTTACAGCCCTAAGAGCAGAATTCTTGGTGATTTTAATTGGCACAGCTGTAACTAAAAGAAAGCGTAATCTAATAGCTAGAGAAACCAGCAGTGTGGCATTTTCTAGGAAGATTGTCTTTTTGCCCTTCACCTTATTGTCCAGGTTTGTCATCAAGAAACCTTTATTTGCCTTGAAATACAACAAATTTCAGTTAGTCTGTCAGAGGCCTTAATGGTAGAAATTGAAAAGATAGTTAACTCCATAATTCAAATGGTGGTGGTGGATGGGGGAAGGAGGGGCAGCTGTTTGCTGCCCTAGTCAGAGCAATGTCTTAAATTTAAAAGAGTATTTGTTGTCTGAGTTATAAATCTCAATGTTTTCCTTCCTTGGCCTTTACATTTATATGAATCCAAAAAGAATGATTATTTGTAATGAAGTGGAGTTATAGCAGGCTTCTCTCCTTTCTGTTCATTAATCTCTCTTAGTTCATTCTGTACTGAGAACAGGGCTAAAGAAAATTGAACTAAAATTAGCCCAGCTAATCTCAGCTATTAGTAGGTCACGCATGTGGTTTTGGAGGATACAGATTCTTGCCTTCTAATTTAGGACAAAATGGTGTGAGACCACTGCTAACCTCTTACATACCTAACATGAGTAGCAGAATAACATGCAAGACATGATATGCTAGGATAGTTGACTTTGGTGATTCTCATGGGTGCGCCCTATGTACTCCAAATACTCTCTTTAACTGTCATCACACACTGAAAATTCTGATTGGCTTGCTTGCTAAAGCTGGGATGCAAATTCTTGACATTTGAAAATTCTGTCTTTTAAAGAACAATACCAGCTAAGACTTTCAGGTCTCAAAATTTACGTGGAGGGAAACAGATGTAGCTCAAGCTATTGGGCTCTCGCCTACCATGTAGGAGATCCAGGGTTCGATTCCCAGGGCCTCCTGGTGAAAGGCAAGCTGGCCCAGGCGGAGAGCTGGCCCAAGCGGAGAGCTACAGAGCTGGCGCAGCAGGATTATGCAACAAAGAGAGACACAGAGGAGAGACAAAAGAGATGCAGCAGACCAGGAAGCTGAGGTGGTCCAAGAGGTTGAGCACCTCTCTCCCACTCCAGAAGGTCCCAGGATCAGTTCCCGGTGCTGCCTAAAGAGAAGACAAGCAGACACAGAAGAACACACAGAGAGCAGACAGCGAGCACAAAACAACGAGGTGGGGGGGTGGAATAAATAAATAAATCTTAAAAAAATAATTTGAGTGGAGTGCCATAATTAACTGACAGTAATCTTGGAATCAATCATTTTAGTGTTTACTCATTTGTAAAGTGGTCTCCTAAAGTTACTGTGAAAACAAAATAACATAAAAATATGAAACCTTTTAAATAATGCAAGGTGCATATTTTTGAATGAAGAGTATCAGAAAGCATAACAGGTATTTAAGATTGGCTATAACCATTTTCTAAATCTAACAGGCATTTCAATGATTTAAGCCATAAATCATTACTCTTTATTTTACTTGACCTAAAATTTACTGGTCTCATTTCTCTTTATTTGTCTTATCTTGCTAAAAGAGTGTGACACCGTTTGATTTTCTTTACTAGAAGTGTATTTAAGAAAGATTCAGGAAGGAAAATAAAAGGGTAGTGGCAGGTACACAAAGGGAAGGGGACAAAGTCTTCCTGCTGTCATTTTTGTTACTGCTTAACTCCAAAGTGAAAAAGTTCAATGGGTAAACAGCACTAACTTACTTTAGGGACCAGCCTGTTGTTCGTTGCTCACCAAGGCTAATCATTTTGAGCACATTCTTGAGAAATGTTTGTATCAGATTTGGCAATATCTGGTGTCCACAAGATAGTCCCATACCACTTGTTTGACATGAGGGAATGATTGGCCAACTGTTTTGAAGGAAGGTCCATCTCAAGATAAGCTAACTGTATTTAGTGGAATTTCCCATTTCTCAAATTGGATCTCCCAGTTCCTTGCCACTTCTTTAGCACTGTGAACCTTTGTAAAAGTCAGTTTTAAAAACTTTCTCGTAAGTTCATTTGAAAAATAAGTTGTCATAAACCTGTTCATTCTTTATATTATTCTGAGAAGTAGTGGATAGAGGCTGTAAGCATGAACTCTGGAGAATTTATAAGACTTTACTGTCAACACATATTTAGCAATAAAGCATTGAAAATATCCCAATTTCTGTCAATATGGGATTGGTTAAATTAGGACATCTCCATATAATCAAATGCTATAGAGCTATTAAAAATGATAATGAAATAACACATTATAGAGAGTAACAGCTGGTTTATAAATGGAATGTGGCTGAGAAGGGTAGTCTAGGGATGTAAATGCCAATTGACAGAATGCTGGAGAATAATCTAGGGACTGAATAACACAGTAAACCCAGAGATGGATGAGAATTGTGGTTGATGTCTCAGATGCAGGAGTGTTCTTTGTGAGCTAGAGCAGATACACATCACTTGCAGGGCGATGGGAATGTGGAGAAGCATGGGAAAAATCCAACTGGAGAGACATGGATTGTGGTTAACAGTAATAATATAATATTCATGTGTCTATGCCAAAGATGTACTGTGTTAATGGGGGAGCATGGAAATAGTGTGCTAAATGTATGCTATGGACCTGGTAATAACCTGATGATATTATCTCCGTAATCTGTAACAAATGTTCCACCATGGTGTGGTAGAGGGGTATTGTATGGGAATTCTGCACATGTGCATGATTGTTCTGTAAGTTTACTGCTTCTGTCATAAAAATATATTTTAAAAAATAATAATCAGATAGGTTGGGAGAAAAATACACCAAATGTAATATAAGGACTATAGTTAGTAGTAAGATTTTGATGATATTCTTTCATAATTTGTAACAAATATGTCACAACAATACAAAGTATTGGTGGTGGGTTGATGTATGGGACCCCCGTATGATATGCATGTTTGCTTTGTAAGTTCACAACTTTTACAATACACTTTTTGTTTATATTCATTTATAAATGATATAATAATAATAGGGTGGGTTGGGGGGAAAATACACCAAATGTAAGATACTTTGGTTGGTAGTAATATTTTGAGGATGTTCTTTAATCATTAGTTAAAAATGTTTCACAATAATGCAAGATATTGGTGGTAGGGTAAGGTATGAGAGCCCTGTATGATGTTATGTATGTTTTGTAAGTTCACAACTATTGCTATACACTTACTGTTTATGTATGTTTATGTATGAGTGATATACTTCAATAAATTTTTTAAAATGAGGGGAAAAAAGTTTACGTTAGACTTTAAACCTCTATATTTAGATCCTAATAAAAAATGATTTAATTATTTTTAAAAATGATAGTGGAGGTTTACATTCATGGGGGGAAGAAAGATTACAAAACAGCATCTATGTTACCACATTTTTGTTAAAACCAAAAAGATTGCAAGTTTTTAACTTTTTTTCCTTTTTTTCTGTATTTGAGAAACTTTAAAAAAATAAGCCTGACTTTATTAGAAAAGGGCAGTAGAGCTAATTTTCCTTTTGGCAGAAAAATCCCTACAGGACAATTGAGGGAAAAAAACATTAAATCAAAATTTTATACCCAAATTGTTTATTTAAAAATTCCACAAGAGGATATGAACAAAAATAATACATTACCTTACTAACTACCATCAAAAATCAAATTTCACAATAATGTTTTCTTTTTTTTTTTTTTTTTTTAATTAGCAGTGATCCTTATTTAGTAAAGTCTAAGGTATTTGGCCCTGGAAAGTTGGTTATTCAGGCAATAAAATACATGTAATATCCTGGAAATCCATTTGGTGAAAGAAACTACCTGGATTAAAGTTAATAAACCATTTTTTAAATGTGCTTGTTTCATCTTGCAATATATTATGTGATACACAGTGTTTTTATGTGGATTAAATGAGAATACTCTAAAAATACTTCGCAAAGAGCTCTATCATCGTAATCATTTTCCAGAACTCTCAAAGGACAACAGAATAATCTGCTAGAAAATAGCTACCTGCTCTTAGCCAAGTCAATGTTTGAGATATGGAGAATTTGAGGAAATAGGGCATGTAGGTGTTAAGTAAACATTTAAGCAATTAATCATTAAATCAGTCCATATCATTTACTAAGCAGGAAGTGTGTTACTGGGCCTCAGTTGATGTTTGGCAAATAATGAGTTTTCAGCCTACTAATTCCTGGGTTTTAATTAAACCTAAATCTAGCAAAAGATGTATAAATCCTTAGATTATTTTAGTGGAAGAGAATAATAGACTGTTAAAAACTATATAAACAAAATTGAGCACCTCCTTTGTCCTTAATCTTCAGTGACCCAAACATTCATTAAGTAGGGAGCTAATGATCCTAATCTGAGACCCCATTTTCACTCTTCTCAAGGAAGGTTCACAGAATATCACATTACACAGTGATCTACAGGGGGAGAACAGTACAAAACTTTCCTGAATGTTGCTGTTACAGATAACTAACATTCAGAACAAACTAAACTACAATTATAAATA
Source organism: Cabassous unicinctus (assembly GCA_029593785.1). NCBI lineage: Eukaryota > Metazoa > Chordata > Mammalia > Cingulata > Chlamyphoridae > Cabassous > Cabassous unicinctus. The sequence continues at coordinate 18,506 of JAQZBX010041008.1, forward strand.
ATAATTATTATTCATCCCAACAATTCTCTTTTCTATAAACTAAGCAGGGCTTTTAAGTGGCTTCCTGAGTGGCAAGATTACCCAGAGAGAGAACAGGAGGGAAGATGAGATTTAATTAGCAAATGGAAGGAAGGTAATCTCATATGGGGCAGGAGCAAATGCAGCAAGTCCTAAGAGGGGCCTGATGCTACAGGTGACCCTTATCTACCCATGTAAGAGAGGGTCCCATTGGCCCTGGAAAGGTACCATTTTGGACAGACTTTAATAGTCTGTGGGTTTCTCCTGAGGCCATCAAGTTCATGACCTTGAACCAACTTCTGTGTCAGCAAAACCATGTTCTCTTGTAAAGGGCGTTTCTGCCACCGGCTGCCCCAGCTCCTGGAAAGCCACTTTGACTCAGATTCACTAGCATTATATCTGCGTGGTTCTGATTTTGAGTTTGGCCCAAGGGATAAAAAATGTATATCTAGTAACTACAAAAGCCTAGTTTTCTTTCTTCCTAGAAAGAGTGGTTGAGGGAAAAGCTGCCATATGTTGAGTTAGGTTAGTGATCATGGACAAGAAAACAGTGAATAGCAGAGATGCCATGATTAAAAGTAGTGTGACTTGATAATATGTTGAGAGTGACCGAGTCAGCAGTGTTAAAGTTACCTTAAATATTGAGGTGACTGGGTATGAGCAGTGATATCTTTTAGACCTTTAAGTCAAGATATTTTGTGGGCAAAAATGCCATGTGTCAGTCAACATAAACCAGTTGACTTTAGCACAGACTCTTCCTCTAAGAAGCAACCATTAGAAGAGCTCTTTCTCTTTTACCCGAGATCACCCAGTACCTCCTCCAGATGTGTCCAAATCCGCATTTTTCTTGACCCTCAAATGCACAAAAGGCTTTTCATATTGGGCTTCATAATGAAATGTAATCGTGATAGTTATTTGTGAGTGATTTACCCCAAAAGTTAGAACATAAGCATTTCATATACACAGAACACAAACATAGCTCAGGCTATTTAGTTCATTAGTATTTTAATATTGACTTAGGAGGTGAATAAGTAGAAACTCTGTTCTGACATTTTTGTAATGACACTATACAAAATTAATTTGGGAGATTTCAGGATACTGAAACTCATAGATTGAATTGAATAGAATCCTTAGCATGTCCCAGAGATGACTAAGCAGTTCTTAATGTCTGGTGTCAAAAAAGAACTTGGGGGGGACCAGATGTAACTCAAGTAGTTGAGTGCCTGCTTCCTATGTACGAGGTCCCAGCTTCAATCCCCAGTACCTCCTAAAAACAAAACACGAAAAAAAAAAAAAAAAAACAGCTCTCATTGGGGAACAGATGTAGCTCAGTGGTTGAACACCTGCTTCCCACGTTACAAGGTCCTGGGTTCAATCCCCAGTACCTCCTTAAAAAAAAGAAAGAACTTGGAAAGTAGAGCCGTTGTATCATCATACATCTATAAGGAGTCCAGACTCTAGTTCCCAAACCCAACAGATCATTAGAACATAGATTTCCTGGGCCCCACAGCAGGCTTTCCAAATCAAAGAAGAAAAAAAAAAAACCCTCTTTACAAACTGACTAGCTTTGTAACTCCAGACAAGTTACTACCCTTAATTTCTTAATGTAAAGTATGTTGACAGGAACCATAGAGCAGGGTTATTAGTGATACTCTAAAATGGTTCAGGACATAAACGTGGAAATGGCATTAACTCATCCTAAATCATAAAGTCCAATCCAAAACTCCTTTGCTATAATTGGAATACATGCTTGACTGTCCCAGTCTCAGGTAAAACACTCATTTATATTCTATCAGAATTCAGAAATTAAATTCTTACTGGATATTTGAGGATTACCATTTTATTCTTCTGTTACAGTTGTTACTAAATGATTTTTTTTTTTTTTTACAAAAAGATCTAACTTTATTGAGGTTCAAAGAGTGTATTGAGATACAACCCAATCAAAGGAAAAAACCAAGAATCTAGTTGAAACTAGTGATTTTTTTTAAAAAAAATAAATCATGTCCACACAAATCTCATTAATAAATTTAAAGTGACAGGGAAAATATGACTGAAGAGTTAAAGGATATAAAATGACACTCTGTGAGCATAAAGAAACAGTTGAAAACCTGCAAAAAAAAAAGTAACAGAGCCTATGGGAATGAACCCAGGACTCTCTGTGTTTGGCAAACTGAAGTATTCACTATTATACACTTATGCCTAGTGTACATTACAGCAGGCGAAGGATCCACAAACATATCTTTATGATTATTGCTGCTTTTAGTGACATTGATTGAAAATTTTGTTGTCATTAAAATATCTTTGACTTTCTTAAATGGCAAAAGATATGTAATTTCATCCTGTTTACTTTGTTCTATAATCCAGGCAAATTTAAATACAAGATTTTTGCTGTTCAGGACACATTTTTTGCCATTTCTACCTTATTTATATTCAGTTTTCCTTCTCCAGAGACTCTCATTTCCCACTATCTATAAAATTTAAAGTGATACCATGTTTCATTAACCTCCTAAATTGCCAGTCTCTCCATGATGTACTTTCATCCCAATATTATCCCCCAAGAAAAGTTTTTCTGGTTTCCTGTTTTAGAAAATGTTGTGGGTTTTTTACTTTATAATAAGTTTTACTTTTTAAAAGAGGTGTTAAATTACAGAAAAGTTATATCCAAGTGTATTAGTTAGCCAAAGGGGTGCTGATGCAAATTACCAGAAATCTGCTGGCTTATAGAAAAGGGTATTTATTTGGGGTAGAAGCTTACAGTTACCAGGCCATAAAGCATAAGTTACTTCCCTCACCAAAGTTTGTTGCCACATGTTGGAGCAAGATGGCTGCTAACATGAGCTTGCTTCTCTCCAAAAGGCCAGCTGTAGTCTATCAGGCAAATGGCTCATGTCTTCCCTGGATCTTCTCTCCTTTCTCATGACTAACCTTCTCTGTGTCCTCACTTCCCCTGGCTCCAGGATTAAAACTCAGCATCAGAACACCAACATCAAAACTCCAGTGAATTCCTCTGCTCTGCCATGCAGTTTTTTTTCTGATTCCCTGACCACCAGTGGCACAATCAAAGTTCTAATCATAATTTAATCATGCTCAGAGGAACAGACCAGTTTACAAGCAAAATCCAATACTTGTTTTTGGAATTCATAAACCATATCAAACTGCTACACCAAATATAAGGAATTCTCATATAATCTAATTCTTCCTTCTCCCACCTCTTTCCTTATTAATAAAATCTTACATTAATGCGCTACCTTTTTTTTACAACTAATGAATAAATATTGAAGCATTGTTACTAACCAAGGTGAATAGTTTACCTTGCAGTTTATCCTTATTTTTAATGTCCTAAAAATGCGCAGTGTTCCAACTATTATTCCCTCCCCCTCACTTCAGAGCCTCTGATAACCACTATCTTTATATCAAAGTTGCATGTTATTCTGTTATTAAAATAATGATAAGTTTATTTTGTCCATGGTTGCATCCCCCTCTTGTGTTTCTTCATTCTTCAATCTTGAGGATTTGGGGATGATGATGCCAAAGATGTTTCAGACTGAGAGAGGACTTAGATCTTATGGGTAAGTTGGAAAGAAATGTTTTGCTTGCAAAGATAGATACTCTCTGTTTCTTGGGATGAGCGTTGTTCCTCCTCATCATTTTGTTAGTTGTCCTGGGTGAGCCCAATGAACTGAATAGTAGGTAAGATTCAAGGCTCAACAAGCATATGAACAGATTAAAGATTTAAGTCTCTAGCTGGGACATATATTTAATGGTTATAATGTTAAATATAGGTTCAAATAAAATGGGTAAAATAATCATGTGTAGGGAAATTATAAATGATTCTACCTCCATTATTATTCTATTATGCACTTATTATTATCTGCTCTTTTATATAAATGTTGAGTTTTAAGCATCTTTGTGTGGATAGTCAGTTGTGGCACTGATGAATGACATGAGAGATGTATGAAAGAA
>JAQZBX010041009.1:0-22484 GCA_029593785.1 Cabassous unicinctus
TATTTTATTTATTTACTTCTCTCCCCTCTCCCCCATTGTTTGTGCTCAATGTCTGCTCTCTGCTCATCTTTTTTGGGGGGTGGGGTGGGGGATGGGGGGAAGCACTGGGAACTGAACCCGGGATCTCCCATGTGGGAGGGAGGAACCCAATCACTTGATCCATCTCCACTCCCTGCTTGTTGTATCTCTCATTGTGTTTCCTTGCTGTGTCTCTTCATTGCATCAGCTTGTTGCATCATCTTGTTGCATCAGCTTGCTGCACCAGCCCATCTCATCAGCTCGCTGCCTTGTTCATCTTCTTTAGGAGGCACTGGGAACTGAACCCAGGACCTCCCATGTGGTAGGTAGATGCCCAGCTGCTTGAGCCACATCCGCTTCCCATCCATGAGCTTTTTGAAAAAAAAAGAGAAAGAATTTCAGAGAAGTTATTTTCAGAAGTTATATAACTCGTAAATGACAGGATTATGATTTAAATCCAAGACTTTAAACATGAACAACTCAAAACAATTCCATCTTATAAATGAATAAACTGAGACTCACAGAGGTGAGGTGTGTCCATGGTCACAGAATATGTTGGAAGCAGAGACAGGCCAGCCTCTGTCTCCCAGGCTGGTGACTTCCCACCACACCCAACACCTGGCTAGGCACAGCCTACTAGTGTCTTCTAGTCTGGGGATAGAGCCTCCCTCTGCCACTGGCTGCAGCACAAATGGAACCTGGCAACTCGTTGGAGGAAGGCTCTTTCTCTTAGTTATTATTTACTGACCCCTTATTAAGGCCAGGCTTGGTAACAGGGTCTTGACTTTGCTGATGTCAAATTCTCACAACAACCCTATGAGGTCATATTATCATTATGATCACTCTACAGGTGAGTGAACTGAGTCCTAGAGACATTAGGGAAGCTGCTCAAGGTCACACAGGTAGAAAGAGACAGAGCTGGGAGCCAGCCCTTTGTGGGTGTAGCTCAAGCCTCTCCATCTGCACAACACCACCCAGCACCTTTCACTGTCACTTCTGCTGTGGGTGCTAGGGCCCTGTGCAAACATCTCCCCCCACCCTGCTCCAGAGATCGCTGCCACTCTTGGCCAGTTGCCTGGCACCTGCGAGCTTGGAGCTGGCTGCAGCTAGACTTCACAGGCCTCAGAGGCCCAGGCTGGGTGGGCATGTCACTCTCCACTTCATGAATGAACGTCTGGTTTGCCTTAGCTCACCATTGGGTGGAGTCCACTTTGGGCAGAACACTTAGTGACTGAATAAACACTCGGAGCATCTTGGAAAGGCTGCCTGAACTGGTGGTTTGACACCGATCTTGGCTGTTTGGAGAGGCGCCACTGAAAGCCAGCCTTGACCACTGAGCTGTGGAGAGACCTTGCCTCCTTAGCCTCTCTGTGTCCTAGTTTCCTTGGAGGTCAACTGAGGACAATCAAATCCTGTTATTTCTGCTGAGTTTCTCTTCCCCACATAGACGAGAGAGGTAGGAGGCGCCTCTGAAAATGCTGGACCAAATTAACCAAATGCAGCCAAAAAGGAAGGAGCTGTTTCAGAACTTCACACCTAGGAAGGTGACAGGGACGCACAACCCTGGGCATGGATGGAGGAAACTCTTTCTCTTTCCTACTCTCAAGTTGCTTGGAGCTGACCCGTTAACAGAGCTGTTTCCTTCTGTCACCTCAAGGACCATGATGGAGGCTTTTGGGAACTAAGGCTGGCAGCTTATAATGTGGGTCTTTTTCCTGGCTAGGACTAGGAGTTTTAGGGGGGCCTTGGTGGCTATAACCATGAGCCCATGAAAAGTACAAGAGTGTAGAGTTAGGGCGTGCTTATGAATGCCGCCGTGTGGAGGTTGCAGATACATGGGCAGAGAGTGTTCCCAGTGGGCAAAACCAGCCCATTGCATGGAGGAATTTGGGGAAGCTGCCATGAATTACTCAACCTGAGAGCTAAAGTGTGTGCATCAGGGACTAATTCATGGTATTTTTTCATTAGTGCATATAAAAACCTAATCTATGCATATTGGCAAACTTCCTAGAGATCACAAAACTAGCCCGGGAGACTATCTGTGATAAAATAGGTTTTTTCCTTTTCTGATTGAACTAGATATTTGGAGATTCAAGATGGTTGGTGGGATAATAAAGTGCTATGGTGTTCTTGAAGAAGTAAGCAAGAGATAAAGAGGATGCCACCATCCTGATGGGCATAAGGAAATACATTTCTCCTAAAAATATCTTGAAGGAAGAGCATCTCTGGAGCTTGAGATCTGCATCACTGATTTTTTTTTTTAATTAAGAAGTTGTGGTTTACAGAAAAATGATGCATAAAATACAGGATTTCCATATTCTACCTTATTAATAACACCTTTCATTGGCGTGGTACATTTGTTACAATTGATGAAAGCACATTTTTATAATCCTTCTATTAACTGTAGTCCACGGTTAATTTAGGGCTCACTGTGTTGTGCAGTACCATGGATATTTTTATAAAATTTTTGTTCTAGTAACATATACAACCAAACATTTGCCCTTTTAACCACGTTGAATGTATAATAATTTAGTGCTGTTAATTATGTTTAGAATATTTTGCTACCATCACCATCATCCATTACAAAACATTTCCATCCTCCCAAATAGAAACTGTGCATTTTAAGTTTTAACTGCCTGTTCCTTATCCCCACTCCATCCCTGGGTAACCTATATTCTAGATTCTGAGCCTCTGCAGTTGCTTATTCTAGTTATTTCATACTAGTAAGATCATACAATATTTGTTCTTTTTGTATCTGGCTTATTTCACTCAACATGATGTCCTCAAGGTTCATCCATGTTGTTTCATGTATCAGAACTTCATTCCTTTCATGGCTGAATAATAGTCCATTGTGTGTATATACTATATTTTGTTTATGCATTCATTAGTTGAAGGATACTTGGGGTGTTTCCAACTTTTGACAGTTGTGAATAATGTCGCTATGAACATTGGTGAGCAAATATCTGTTCAAGTCCCTGCTTTCAATTCTTTTGGGTATACGTAGAAGTAGGATTGCCGGTGAGATGGTGTGGCAGTTTGATATTATTTATGAATTCCAAAAATAGATATTGAATTATGTTTGTAAATGGTTCTGTTCCTCTGGGCATATTAGACTGCATTAAATTCAGAGGTTTCATTTTTACTTGATTAAATTAAGATTATGGTTTTGATTCGGCCACATCAGTAGGATGTTGAGTCCCTGCTCCCTTGGTGGGCGGGGGCTCACAGAGAAAACAACAATGCAGAGGAAAGACTTAGAGATTTGATGCTGGATCCCTGGGAAGTAAATACACAGGAGGAGAACACAGAGGAATAGAGACAGCTCCATAGACACAACAGAGGCCCTAGGAAGAGAGAGCCTGACAGTCTACAGCTTATCTTGTGGAGAGAACAGAGCAACTGAGCCGGCAAAGAATCGCACCCCAAGGAGAGAGACAAAACTTTATGCCAGCCTATAGCTGAGATGGGAAGGAGCTGGGACCACGGAGCCTTAGGAGGAAGAGGAAGGCTGAACCCTTACAGAGACCGGCAGCCATCTTGCTCCAACCCGTGGCAACAGACTTTGGTGTGGGATGTAACTTAAACTTATGGCCTGGTAACCGTAAGCTTCTACCGTAAATAAATACTCTTTAGAAAAGCCAACAGAGTTCTGGTACTTTGCATCAGCACCCATTTGACTGATTAATACAGACGGTAATTTTATACTTACCTTCCCCAGGAACCGCCAAACTGTCTTTCACAGTGGCTGTACAATTTTACGTTCCCAACAGCAGTGAATGAGTGTTCCTGTTTCTCCACATCCTCTCCAACACTTGCAATTTTCTGTTTTGTTTTTGTTTTTGTTTTTTTTTAAATAGTATCCATTCTAGTGGATGTGGCATGGTATCTCATTGTGGTTTGGATTTGCATTTCCCTGATGGCTAATGATGTTGAGCGTCTTTTCATATGCAGTTTGGCCATTTGTATATCTTCTTTGGAAGAATATCTATTGAAGTCTTTTGTATCCATTTTGTAATAGGGTTGTTTGTCTTTTTGTTGTTGTGCTGAAGGATTTTTGAAAAATACATTCTAGATATTAAATCCTTATTGGATATGTGGTTTCCAAATATTTTCTTCTGTTGTATAGATTGTCACTTTACTTTCATGAAAAGGTCCTTTAATGCACAAGTGTTTAATTCTGATGAGGTACCATTTATCTATGTTTTCTTTTTTTGCTTGTGTTTTGGGTATAAAGTCTAAGAAACCACTGTCAAACACAAGGTCATGAAGATTCTTTCCTACATTTGATTGTAGGATTTTTATAGTTCTGGCTCTTATGTTTAGGTCTTTGACCCATTTTTAGATGTTTTTTTGTTTATAGCATGAGGTAAGGGTCCATTTTCATTCTTTTGCATATGGACATCTAGTTTTCTCGGTACCATTTGTTGAGAAGGTTATTCTTTCCCCATTGAGTGGTCTTGGCAACCTTGTTTAAAAAAAAATCAGGTTTGTCTATAAATGTGAGTGTTGATTTCTGAACTCTTAATTCTATTTCATTTGTCTATATTTCTGTCGATGTGCCAGTACCACGCGGTTTTAATACTGTGGCTTTGTAATAAGTTTTAAGCTCGGGAAATGTAAGTCCTTCAAATGTTCTTTTTCAAGATGGCTTTAGCTATTTGGGGACTGTACTCTTTCATATAAATTTGATGAATGGGTTTTCCATTTCTGCAAAGAAGGCTGTAGGAATTTTGATTGGAATTGCATCGAATCTGTAAATCACTTAGGGTAGAATTGACATTTTAACAATATTTAGTCTTCTATTCCATGAACATGGAATGTTCTTCCATTTATTTAGATTTTCTCTGGTTTCTTTTAGCAATGTTTTCTGCACAAAAGTCCTTGACATCTGTTTTAGTTTCTTTGCCTGTTAAACAAATACTATTCCATGGTTTGGCTTAAACAATGGGAATTTATTAGCTTATGGTGTTGAGGCTAGGAAAAAGTCCAAATCAAGCCATCATCAAGGTGATGATTTCTTCCCAAAGACTGGCATTCTGCGCCTGGCTGCCAATGATCCTTGGTCCTGGGACGCAATGTCACTTGACAATGCATATGACAGCCTCTCCTCGAATCTCACTTCTCTTCCGGGTTCCATCAATGTTCAGCTTCATGCTTCCCATGGCTTTTTCTCCCTGAATTCCACTCCACCTATAGAGGACTCCAGTAATAGGATTAAGTTTTTAACCCACAACTACAATGGGTTCACTCCTAGAGGAATAGATGTTTTTCCGGGGTACACAGCTCTCCGTCCATTATTGATTTCTAGCTTCAATCCATTATGGTCAGAGAAGATATATTGTATGATTTCAATATTTTTAAAATTTAATGAGACTTGTTTTGTTACCTAATACATAGTCTATCCTGCAGAAGATCCATGTACACTAAAGAAGAATGCGTATTCTGTTATTGTTGGGTGAACTGTTCTATATATGTCTGTTAGGTTTAGAGTATCATTCAAGTCTTTATATTTCCTTATTGATCTTCTTACTAGCTATTCTATATATTATTGAGAATGGTGTGTTAAAATATCCTACAATTAATGTAAAATCATCAGTTTATCCCCTCAGATCTGTCAGTATTTGCATCATATATTTTGGTGTGTTAAGAGCATATATATTTATGATTGTTATATTTTCTTGTTGAATTGTCCTCTTTATTGGTATATAATGACCATCTTTGTCCCTTGCAACTTTTTTTGACTTAAAGTCTATTTTATCTGATCTTAGTATAGCAACCCCAGCTCTCTTTTGGTTACTACTTGCATGATATATTTTTTTCCTTCCTCTCACTCTCAACCTACTGATGTTTTTGAATTTAAGGTGAGTCTCTTACAAACAGCATATAGTATAGTTGGAGCATGTTTTTTAATCCATTCTGCCAATGTCTGCCTTTTGACTGGAGCATTTAATACATTTACATTAAAAGGCACTACTGATAATGCAGGATTTTCTTCTGCCATTTTATTGTGTAGTCTTTGTATGTCTTATGTTTTTTCATCCCTCAGTTCTTCCATTGAGGCCTGCTTTCATATTTATTTGATTTTTTGTATTGTAAAATATTCAGTGGCTTGTCATTTATATATGGATATATATATATAGTTTCATATATTTTCCTTTTGGTTTCCATGGGGTTAAAATTTAACATCCTAAATATATAACAATCATATTTGATTTGATACTATCTTGACTTCAATAGCATACACATACATTGTACCTATATCATTCTTACCCTCACCTCTTTGTGTACTTGTTACAAATTATATCTTTGTACATTGCATGTCCCAAACCCTAGATTTATTATTACTTTTTAGGTATTTGCAATTTAGCACCTGTAGGCAGTAAAAAGTGGAGTTACATACCAAAAAATAATACAATAGTACTGGCATATATATTTATCCAAACAGCTTCCTTTACTGGAGATCTTTATTTTTTTATACTGCTTTGAAATACTGTGTAGTGTTCTTTCCTTTCAGTCTGAAGAAGTTCCTTTAGCTTTGCTTGTAGGGTAGGTCTAGTGGTGATAAATCCCTCACCTTTTGTTTATCTGTGAATATCTTAATCTCTCCCTAATTTTTGAAAGACAGTCTCACCAGATGTGAAATTCTTGGTTGGTAGTTGTTTTCTTTCAGCACTTTAAGTATTTCAACCCACTGCTTTCTTGCCTCCATGGTTTCTGATGAGAAATTGGCACTCAATCAAATTGGGACTCCATTGTATATAACACATTGCTTTTCTCTTGTATTTTTCAGAACTCTTTCCTTTCTCTTTGATTGGACAGTTTGATCAGTATGTGATAGGGCATATTTTTATTCAGGCATATCCTGTTTGGTGTTCTCTGGGCTTCTTGGATGTGAATATTCCTGTCTTTTGGTAAGTTTGGGAAGTTTTCTGTCATTATTTCTTTGAATATTAGTTTTGCCTCTTTCTTTTGCCCCTTCCTTCCTTCCTTTCTCCCTCCCTCCCATCCTCTCTCTCTCTCCTCTCTTTCTTGCTCTCTTTCTGGAGCTCTCATAATGTATATATTGATGCATTTTATGGTGTTCCAGAGGTCTCTTAGGCTATTTTCGCTTTTCATAGTTCTTTTTTGTTTCCACTCCTCAGCCTGACTCATTTCGATTGTCTTGTCTTCACATTTGCTGCCTCTTTCTTCCGCCAGCTCCAATCTGCAGTTGAAATCCTCCTGGGAATTTTTCATTTCAGTTATTTTGGTGTTCAACTTAAGAAGTTCTGTTTAGTTCCCTTTTAAAATTTCTTACTCTTTATTAAGATTTTCATGTTCTTTATCAATTATTTTCCTGGTATCCTTTATTTCTTTCTCTGTATTTTCCTTCATCTACTTGAGTATATTGAAGATCTTTTTTTTTTTTTTTTTTTTTTTTTTTTTTTTTTTTTTTTTTTCTGTCTTTGTCTGCTATGTCCACAGTTTGTTCTTCTTTGTTGATGTTTCCTGGATTTCTATCTTCTTCCTTTGGATGGGTTATCATTTCTTGTTTCTCTGTTTGTTTTTTAACCTTTTGCTGTGCACTGTACATTTTAATAATTTTAAATGTTAACTCTGGGATTTATTCCCTGAAATGTCTGTTTCTTAAGATTTTAACCAGCTGGTGTTATGACAGAGATTTTCTTGAGTGTCAAGATCTAATAAAACTAAGCAAACCTAAGCAAAAAACACCTTTCACCATCTTTGCAAACTGGCTTTGCATTAGCTGGTGCTTTCCATCAGAGTTCAACCCTCCTATCAAGAAAGCCAGCCCAAGGCAAAAGCAAAGTGCAGGGTCCTTCCTGTCTTTTCTAGGCCTTTGTCTTTCCTGGGCTTGTCCTTCATAGTGGCTTTAGGAGTTACTCTGTTTACAGGAGTTTGAATGCCTCCTCTTCCTCCCAGGGAATAGTTCTTCTCCCTCTTACTGCTTTTAAGCTTTTAAGTCTGACTTAAAAGCGGTAAGTCTTTGCCCCAGGCTGTCTGCCTCAACTGTTTCTTATACTGCTTTCATTGTCTCAAGCTGCTTTTGCCTGGAGGGCAAATTCTAGGAGGAGGTACACAATGGAGAGGAGTTTCCTAATTCAGTCTTTCTCAGCTGTAACAAGGCTAAGGACCCACAAAGGGAGCACAAGCTGGTTCCAAATTGCCTTGGGGAGGCAAAGAGGGAGGGGCCAGGATGGACATCATTTGCTTCTTCCATGGCTTTCCAAAACTGTGCTTTCTTTACTTGGCCATTACCCAGCAAATGCAACCTTTCAACTGTCCTCCACAGTTCTGAGGAAGCATATAACCTTTAAGTCTCCTCCACTGCCATTGTCCAGGGCAGGTTGGAACAATGGTCACCTTCAGAGCTGGGTCCCTAACAATCTGATTTAGCTCATCAAAAGCCATGATCGGCAATCAGCCCACACCTCAGATCTTGAATAATTGGATTTTTATGTCCTATTCTGGCACCAAAAAAGCTAGCCAGGGACCACCTGCTGCAAGAGTGGTGGATGGCACTGTTAACTGCTGCATGGAAAGAGCAATTTCCTGGTATTTACCATAATTTACCAGCTTCTCCTGCTGCTCTTCCTTGTATGCAGCACGGTGTTCTCCTGGACTCGAGAGTTTCAAAATAGTTGATTCAGACAGTTTCTGCCTGTTTAATAGTTGTTCTGGTAGAGGGACTGAGTCCTAGAGCTTCCTACTCCACCATCTTCCCACAACTGAATTTTAAAATAGTTTCTTTTTCGATCCCCTGTTGATCTCTGCCCAAATAAAATAATCACACTTAAGTAAATTATTTCTCACCCTGTGCCTCATGGAGAAGACTGCAATTACTGTGAAGTTGAAAAATTACTGACAGCCATAAGAGACATGTTACTCCAAGTAGTCTGGAAAGGTATCCAAACAGTCAATTGAGTTAGTGTGATTAATGAGCAATGCAGGACTCAACAGCAGAGGTAGAGCTCTGAGTTCAATTTCTTTTCCTTAATTCTAATGAATAAGCACAGATATAGAAAGTAGAGTTAGGGTCTGGATAATATAAATCAGAATAATGTAGCCCCAAATGAATCTTGTCTCCTTCCCCAACTATGTGCCTGATGTTCCAACTCAGTCCTTTCTTATTGAATAAATATTTGATAAGGATAATGGAAAACAACATCTCAATAAATGCTGAAGATATGGGAGAATGCTTGGTCTTCTCATAACGTAAAAGTCACATATTTAAGGGGCTAACTGTTACCTCCTCACCCTTCGAGGGCTCAGTTTAAATAACCACTCCCCCACCCCTGGAGGCCTTCTTTGACTGCCCCAAAATGTTAGTTCCTGCTCTTATACTTTCACAGCTCCCTGGATATTTCTTTGTCATATTAATCAGCACTGTAATTCAGTCACCTGTGGGATTATTGGTTTAAAATCTCTCTCCCATGAAGACAGGGAATATACCTGTCATCTTTACTTGTATCTTTCCAGTTCTTAACACTATGGCTGGTTCACAGTAGATGTTTAGTAATATATGTAGAATGAATTAATGAATGAATAACTCCTTCTCAACTGCTACTACATTTGGTTGTGATATTCCATTCTTCACATATTAAAACTATTTGAGATGTTCAAAGAGGAACACTGGTCTGATCAGTTCAATATCTTTCAAAGGTTAGAATTTCTCTGGATGAACCTTTGAAAGTAAGGATATATTTTTATGGAATGCATTCTAGGTTTCCAACGATAATGCTTATTTGCAGTTGTTTTACAGCCTCTGAGCAGCTCAATTACATGGGGTTCATATTTCAGGGAGAGGAATTACCAGGTCAAAATTAGATTCTACAAGTCAAACTGTAAGATACCACTTCACCCCCACAAGAATGGTTATTATTATTTTTTTTTGAAAAAGAAAAACAACAAGTATTGGAGAAGATGCAGAGAAATTGAAACTCTAGGGCATTATTGGTGGGAATGTAAAATGGTGCAGCCACTGTAGAAAGCAATATGGCAGTTCATCAAAAAGTTAAATATAGAATTACTTTACCAATTACCATTTGACCTAGTCATCTCACTTCTAGGTATATACTCAAAGAAAGGGAACACAGGGTTTCAAACAGATACTTGTGTATCAATGTTCATAGTAGCATTATTCACAATAGCTAAAAGGTGGAAAACAGTTCAAGTGTCCATCAATGAATGGATATATATATATATATTATTATATATATATATAATGGAGTATTATTCATCCATAGGAAAGAATGAAGTTATGAAGAATGCTGCAACATGGAAAAACCTTGAAAACATCATACTCGGTGAAATAAGCAAGGCATATAAAGGCAAATATTGTATGATATCCATTTTAAGAGATGGCTAGACCTAGCAATTTTGCAGAGATAGAAGGTAGCTTGGCGGTTACAGAGGGTTGGGAGAGGGGAAATGGGAAATGCTAGTTTGGAAAAATTAAAACAAACAAACAATTAAGAGTCCTCTTTTCTCACTTGTCACCAAGCCTCTGTATTTCCTCAGAGAAGATTTACGAAAATACCATTGGGGAATATTATCAAAGTCATAGAACCAAAGGCTGACGGCCATGGCTAAAGTTTTTGCTGTAGTTCAAGGTTTAGGCTGTTTTCATGGCCCTGTCTTTCTGTAAGCAATAGTATTGGTTTTTAATGTGGGTACCAGATCTATAGGGTGAAATATATCATGGGACTCTTTCAAACTGTTTTTTTCTACTATTTTAAGGGGCAATGTCTAGAATAAATATCAAAGGGCCATAAATCAACAAAGAAAAAGACATAGGATTGGCAAACTGAAGAAAAACACTATTTCCCTCCCTCCTTTCCTCTGGGACATTGAAAACAATTTTTAAAAATGATCTGTAATGTTTGTTTTTTCTCTAATTAAAGAAGTTGTAGGTTTACAGAAAAACCATGCATAAAACACAGAGTCTCCATATACCACCGTATTATTAACACCCTGCATTAGTGTGACACCCTAGTTACAATTCAAGAAAGAACATATTTTTATAATTGTACTATTATCTATACTCCATGGTTTATAATAGGGTTAACTGTTTATGTTGTACTGTCCTATGTTTTTTGTATCTTGTGTTTTAATTTTTAGCCTAGTAACCTATATACAACCTAAAATATCCCCTACAAGCTTTTGGAGGCAATAGCTAAAAGCAGATATGAGTGCAGATATGAGACCTTCCAAATCTGGTTTGAGTCTGAGTCGATGCTTTCTCAAAAAAGCATTTCTAACTCCATATAGCCGATATAGGCAAGAGGAAAGTCCTTGGGGCTGAACAAAGTACTCTGTTTGGAAGCATTTGCCTTGCTTCTCTCATACTATGCCACTGCGGTGGACAATCTTCAGTCCCTGTAGACCCTAGTGAAGTGTTTTCCAACCAGTGTCACAGTGAAAACAAGCTCATTTCTTTCCCTTCTGTTTCTTTCTGATTGACTTTGACATGTCAATTTTCCAGACAAATGCTCCATTGTTGATATAATGAAGCTATGATTGATACTATAGACTGTGACAAGGTCTAAAAGTCCGGGGTACTAGTTCTGGCTTGACGTTAACCTAGGCTTCTTTATCTCTGAGTCTGAGGGTGTAACCTCATTAAGCCTTAGTTTGCTTGTCTAGGAAAATAAGAGAGTTAAAACAATCATCTATTTTGACCATTAGAAGGCTTGTGTTTTCTAAGTCCATGATGGTCAGTTGAGTGGGTCATCAGCTTCTTACAGTGTGTGCCTAAAATCTCTAGGTGACCTGTGCACAGCTTTTGAGCTGCTATGTCTGTCATCCTTTCACCCTCTGTCTCACACTTCCCACTCTGCATCGACAAGAAATACAAAGAGGGAAAACATATTTGGGGTACAAATACTTGTTTTAGTCTGAACTAGTATGTCTCAAATAGTGTTGCTCTTTACCACTTAGACAATTTAAATACGTTTAAATAATTTTGACAATACCCAACCTGATTTTTTCCCTTAGCTCATTATTTTGTTCAACTTTTTAAAAATTACTCATGTGCACACGCCAGTTTCTAAATTACAATATCAACTCCTCTGCTAACAATATGATGACAGAAAACAGTTGTAACCTTTTATTTTTTTCAGTTCATTTTACTCTTTGGATACATTCCACTAGAGGTGTTCTGCAATTTACTGTTTCTTTTTAAAGCTTGAAAGATAATAGTAAAACACGATTGTTATATGGATTCAAGACTGCAAATCTCTAGCTATCAGTGTCTCTCATTTTGTAAATACTCACTTCACCCTTTGCAACAATGTACATTCATTTGAAAACCAAAACCCAACTTAGTTGTGCCCCAAGATCATGTTTCAGACCCAGAACTTGGTCTTGCTTGGTAGACTTACAGTTTAGAAAGAGGGGAAAAAGCTGTTAATTCTGCAGAGGTGGGCGTGAGCAGATCCCTCCCTCCACACAGCATGCACAGAAGGCTGCTTTCCCCAGAGCAGAGAGGGCCGTGCTAGCCCCAAATCAGTACCATCTTAGACCTGATCAAACACCTGTGCCTTTCTCTTCCCAAGACTTTGAAGACCATCACTCTACAATGATAAGGTCCTACCAGCCAGTGTCCTCTCTCACAGTGTCGCCTTGAGGCAGTGGTTTCATGCTCTCCCAGGTCAGTCTGCTGTGAGGGAAGGATGGGCATTCCTTGCATGAATGGGACCACTCTTCTCATGCTGTCTACAGACCCCCACTCACCTTATCCTCCCCAATGGAGACTGTGTGTGGAAGGCAGAAGTGCAGCCAACCTTGGAAGAGATCACACTGCAGGGATGCAGAGACCACAGCCTAAAGAATGCAGGAAAAGACCTGTTTGGAAAATGTGTTTATTCTATCAAATTCTAAGCCGTAAATTTAACATGATCAGAAATCATGGTCGTTTCAGGGATGTTAAATGATCTGCTATTCTCAGGCCAATCTTGCACAATGAAGAATGCTCTCACACCCCATACAACTTCTTAATGTCTCACATGTTCATGTGGAGGGAAAACCTGTTTATAGGGATCTGAGCTTAGAAATGAACTCAAACCTATTATCTGATTACCTGAGCTTAGAACCTGAGCTCAAATGCACACACATAACTATTTCTTCAGGGTTTTAATGTACGTCAGACTTTTCCAAGAATGGTCCTGCTGTGTATATTGAAGGAAGATAGTACACTGCTTTAATCAGCACTTTACCAAGAATTGGTCGCTATTTTGGAAAATGACATTTCTGAAGGCTATGCTGACCCTCGTATTTGAGTTTCATCAGTCTCTTTTTTTTTTTCACTGTGATTCTGCATATAGATGTGTTAAAGGATAATGTTTGAAAGTGCTTGCAATCATGACTCTCAACTGTAAAATGAGCCTGTATCAAGAATTTCATTTAACTCATTTATTAATGAGGAAATTTAAGTGATTAAATGTAATATTTGTGTGTATATAATTTCAGATAACAAATGATGAGATGAATTTACAAATGGATATAAAACTGTTCAGTATATACAGGGCAATAATCAATTGCACTCTACCAGACACATTTTGCAATTCTCTGGACAAGAATCACTTCCAGTACTGTCAGTTATTTACAACATAGAGTTATTTGCTCAGAGGCAGTGAGTGAAAGGCAGAGAAAAGCCAGAAAAAAAGGCAGAGAAAACCCAGAGTGTCCTGTGCTAAACAGGACACTCAGGAATCTACATTTTTCACCCATGTTAAAGTCTTTCATGATTTTTCCTGATACATTCAATTGACCTTATGGCTTCTAGTGTAGTCATACTTGAATACTTACACAGTAAAATGGTGTTTTTAAAATTATAAGTTATTTTTCTTTTGTTTTTCCTTCATATTAGAGTTAGAGCAGAAAACTGATTTTTTTAAAAATTTCTGTGTGCAGGAAAATTACATTATCTGTGGAGTTCATTTTAGAGTAGTAAATGAGGTGTTAGGAAATATTTGTTATAAAAAAATAAAGAGGGCATTGAGTCTGATGGTGCCGATGACCAGTGGACACAATAACCTTTAGGGTCCTGCTGACCGTGCAGTCTTGTGGTTCTCCTTAGTCTAGGGTAGGGGTCAGGAATGTGGGCTCTTGGAACCCAAGGTCATGGGTGTGAATCTAGGCTGCGCCATTTCCTAGAATTATGACCTTGGGGAGGTTTTTTATAAGTTTGTCATGCTCCATTTCTCATTGAGTGGTTGCCGTGATTAAATGAGTCAATCCCCACGTAGCGCTTAGAACAGCATCTGCCATGCAGGAAGGGCTTCTGGGAATGGCTGATTTTCCTCTTTGTCTCTTGGACAAGCTCTTTCCAGGTGGTGAACTCGATGATCCCTAGCAATGCCAGACTCCCTGCCTATGGGCTCAGTGAGCCCTAAGCATCTGATAGAACCATCTGGAAGGACTCTGGTTTCCTTAGCTTGGTCCAGGTCTCATCTGTGAACCCTGGGTCTTACCTGGCCAGGCCTGGCCTCATGGTCACCAGGGTTAGGGGTTGGGTTGGGAAAGCCAGCAGCACCTGACCCACAGGTGGTTGGCTCCCCACATGAAATAGGGGCTCTGATTCTGGAAGAAAGGGTAGAGGCTGCTGAACTGCCCTTGCTTCCTGCATTAGCTTAAGAGGTTGACATACAGGCTTCAGATATTTCCAATGGAGTTCTCCCCTGACCTGCCCGCAGTCCATTTTCACTGGGAGGCTGGAGTGATGCTTCTGAAATGTTTACTCAGAGGTGCCATCCTCTGCTTAAAACTATCCAGATGCTTCCCATGGTGCTCAGAATAAAGCCAAAGGAAATTTATGGATGTTTATGAAAGCTGGCATGGCATACCACTGGCCCATCCCATTCTGACCTCCTCTCCTCCATCATTCTTCCTGTTCAGTTAAGGGACTTTTTGATTAGTTCACCTTTGATTAAATGGCTTCAGTTAAGCATTTTTGATTAGATTGTGGAACACAAGGTGGGTCTTAATCCTTTTACAGGAGTCCTATATAAATGGAGGAGAGGGGAGAGGAAGAGCTGACATTTTACTCTGCCATGTGAGAGAGGACTTCAGGGTCACCTACAGCACAGAAAGACAGAGAAACCCCGAAGGCTGAGAGAGAGGCCTGAGGCTGGAATCAGCAGAACAGCCAGAAGCTGAAGAGACAAAACCTGGGAATAGATGATCCATATGTCTGATCACCCATAGCTGGGCTAGGGGGGAAAGTGAGCCTGGAGTAGAAAGCCAAGATCGGCTGCCATTTTGCTTTGCCATGTGGCAGGAGTCCAGGATTTGCACAAGCCGACTTTGGGTGAGACAGAATCTCTGATGATGCCTTGATTTGGACATTTTCACAGCCTCAGAACTGTAAGCTTCCACCCTAATAAATTCCCTTTATAAAAAGCCAACACATTTCTGGTATATTGCATTGGCAGCCTGTGACAAACTAAAACAGTGCCCCTAAGTGATTGGAAGACTTAGGAATCCCTGGCATATGCACTCACTTGGAAGGTAAAGAACAAAGCTGGCTTTCTGATAGAAGCAATACATCTGGCCTGATAAACTGGATTTGGGGAGAAAATATAAGAGATGGGCCAAGGGCAGGAAGCCTGGGAAGAAGCCATGAGTAAGGGGAGCAGGTGAGACTGGGTGGGAAGAGAAACAGAGACCTCCATGTGCTGCAGAGAACAAATCAGGTGACAGCTTGTGGCTTTTTCACGTTAACATTTTTATGATGAAAAATCCGATTCGTTCTTTGGGTTTTATTATGCATACTGGTGCTTTCAAAATCTAGGAAAACAAGCTAAGTTCTTCATGAGTAAACATTCACAAAGCCTGGTATGTGGTTTCATTTCCACACGGTGTAGCTGTTTTGAAGTTGGAGGATTTGGTTCTACTTTTAGCCACACGGCAAGTCCTCTCCGCAGATGTCTAAAGCACAGATCTGCTGTGTCAGCAGATGTTCCTAAAACAGTATTGCTCTCTTGGGACGTGGAACAGGGATTTTCTTCTTTAACCCCCCGCCCCCATCCAATTAAGGACTGGCAACAGGTTTATAACAAGGAACATATTTCAAAACCATTTTCTCTGTCCTTATCTATTTCTGCAATCTTTCTTTCAGTAAATAGAACCCAGGGTCTAAGTTCTGATTTTCCAGGGACAATTTTGCCTCTCATACAATTGTGTGTCTCTGAAATACTAAATCAAGGGGCTGTCGGGGCACCCTCGGGGCGTATTGCAGAGCAGCATGGGTGGGAAGCAAATATTTTTCTTACAGGCCCTTTCATCTGTGTCCTTCCACAGATACACCAGATGAAAAGTCCAGAGCGCTGCATTTTTCTGCTCGCAGAGCTCAGGCTTTCTGACATCTGGAAAAAGCGGTTTGCTCTTTGGACCTTCCAGCAAAGTTCTCTTTCAATTGGATTCACATAAACCTGCGCTGTTCGCTTATAGTTGGACAATAGCGACACCTCTCCTTTGGCTTGGCAGCGCTGGAAGCTTTTAGGGTAAAAATAAAAAGCCCTTGAAAAAGTATCAAGGAAATCGTCACACTCCTGCTTTATGTGTTTCTTGGTCTCCTTACCAGAGCTGAGAAAGTTTCTTAGCTCCCTGGTGCATCTCAGTCTTTCTGAACTGGGGTCTGAATGCCTGATATGAAGAGTTGGCATCCTAAAGGTTTAGTTCTGGGGCACCAAGCAGTAGAGATGGGGTTGCCTTGAGCACAGGGCAGCCAGTTCTGGAAGAGACCCCCTTTTAACTGCCTTCGAGGGCTTTGGTGACGCCGCCCCACTATCATAATCCCAGGCATCAGTCAGCGCCTCCCTCCCCGGAGCCTGGGAAGAGTTTTCGACAGAAGAGAATTTTGTTTATCTGTGAGGAGATTGGCATGAGAATGGGATTAAGCAGGCGAGAAAAATGATCAAGGTGAAAAATGAACAAGTTTATGAAGCCAGCCCATCCCCCGCTTACTGCACGGTACCGCTCCCCGAGATACATTTTCCAGCTCCCAGTACAGAACGGTTTTAAATGAGGCACACTAACAGGCTGCTATCACTTTCTTTGAGAAACTGTCAACAGATGAATAGATCATCCCAATATAGCAATTCCCCTCAAATGGAGACTACATTTTCCATCACATCACTGAATTTATGTTTCCCTTGGTGTGGCCTAACTTGGATGCTTGCTTCATATCCACCACTATCCTATTTCCTTTTAGCAACGTGATTGCTTGTCCAGGTCACGCGGACTTCAGCTTTTGCAGTACGTTTCCGTCCAACCCATAATTCTTCTCATGCTGGTCTTCGAATTTCCTGTGTGTCTTTGATGCTTTCCCTCTGCGGGATCACAGAACTAGGTGCATGGGGTAAAGCTTGGTACCTGGGAGTCTGCAGTCTTTCTGATGGTCGCTCTTGCTTTATGACAAGTTATCTAAACCTCTTGGGAGCTGAGATTTCTCACAGGTGGCCTCAACCCAGTCCCTTCGTACCCTGTTTGCCTCGACACCCAAGTTCTGGATCCTTTATTTATCTCCTTCTCATAGTAATCTGTCCCTACCATGCCCTAAATCCTATCAGATGTGGAGACAGGATCAGGGGGTGCAGAGAAGAGGAAACATAGCAAAGGTCTTTGGGAAATCTCCAGAGTAGGGAAAAGGCAGGGAGAAATCCAAGTCACTTTGTAAGATATGGATGGAATTTAATGTGCGGAGAGGGAGAATTGGAAGGGCTTGGAACAAATGTGTTAAAGATAGCATCTGTTTCATAAGATAGGGGTTCAAGAGGCTGCCCAGGAGGTCCCCTTTCTTGGTGAGTTCAGTTGGTGCCTCATTCGCTCTCATCAACTAGCAAAGACATCTCTCCTGTGGCTTTGCTCTTGAGTTCTTTCTGCACTCCAGGGCTTTGGGTACTATTTTCTCCCAGATGTACTTAAAACATTGGTTTTAATTCATCTGTGTCTCTTGGTGTTTTTCAGAAAGGTCTTGAGAAAACCTGAAAGCCATTAGGACTTTGAAAGTCTGCTTGATTAAGCCACCTCGCCCGCCCCCTTCATTTAAAATGAAAAGCTCTTCAAAGTCCTGGAGCCAGGGTGAGCATATTTTTAGGCTCTTTGTGGTTACTTTAATGTCTGACCTTTCTTTGACATCGCCTTTGAGAAAGGCAGGGGATATCTCCAGAGATAAAAATCTGATCCACCGTCTTCAGCCCATGCCAAGCCCCGAATAGTTGACCCCGATTCATCTTTTTAAAGTTAAATGTTTGCTTTGTGCATCACTCATAGTTTGGTGTCCCCCATTCCACCCCATCCCCCACTCCCCAAATCCTCCCAGTGCACAGAAACAAAAGTTGCCCCTCATCTGGGAATGACACCCCCTTGTCATCTCCTTGGCGGGTTCTTTGTGTCTTGCTCCTCTGTGCTGAAGACCTGGGCAAGAGCCTAGGGGCTCTTCTGGGCTCCCTTTGGCCTGAAGCTCTCCTCGTAGCTCATGGAGTCCACAGGCCGGCTCAGAGTCTGCACTGCCCCTCCCTGACCACCCTTGAGTACCTGGGATGCTAGATTGCTGCCCAAACAGAGAAAGCCCACTTCCAAGGCCTGTGTGCAATCTGGTGTGTAGCGTGGAGTCATGGCAAAAGAGGGGCTGTGTGGGCAGTGTGGGCAGAGCTTGAAGGTGAGGGCTGGGACATCTACCTGTGTATACCTGAAGCCTGTGGGGTACACCTGAAGCCAATGGTGTGTGGGACCCAACCAAGACAGGACAGGACAGTCGGATGGGTTGCCGGCTGGAGGCTGGGTGGCAGGGTCCCGTTTTCCCTAATCCTCCATCATCTGGTACAGAATTCAGGAGTCTGCGAACTCTAAATTTGTACCAGGCCTTCCAGGTGAATGTATCAAGGTAGAGGAGGAAACATATTAATAAGAGTTTGTCCACTTGCTGTGTAGCTGTCAAGTATCTAGACCTATAGCAGCTGGGGCTCCCTTTTCACTCTTTGTAAATATACATGTGAGGAGCAAACCCATGGTGGCTGCAGCTCGAGCAGTCTAATTTTGTGGCTCTGAGTGGAAACCATCAGAGAGGGGGTGCTTTCTGTTGGCTGCATCCCACAGGCCAGCCTCCCAGGGGGCCCCAGAATTCTTCCATCTCTGTGTTTGCCCCTGGGGTGCCCTGGGGGCAAGAGCTGTAATAGCTCTAGAATCTGCTATCCTTGGAGCCAGAATGTCAGCAGCTCTGCAAGGCCAGTGGGGCAGGGGGCCTGCTCCACTTTTCTAGAACCATCACTCACACTGACCCCAACCCCAGGGACCTTACTGGTGAAGGTCTGTAGGGGGCAAGGTTTCCTTTGTCCATTTTGGCACAAAAATTCATGCTATTAGATTCCCAAGGCACTGTTTATAAAGTCGTTTCATCTAAACTCTAAGCTGCTTGGACCCTTCGAGGAAAGGGTTAAATATTTGTCTTCTTTTCCCGAAGCCAGTGAAGAAGAAACATCTTAAATAGGGTGATTGCTCTCCCTTTTTTTTTTCTTTTTGGTTTTGCTTTTAAACCCCCAAATAATATGATTAAACATTTTCATGCTGATGAAATAAGCTTTTCAAAGTAATATGGAAAAAATGATTTCATTTAAACACCTTTTAGCCAAAAAAACATATGCTGCTTGTTATGCCGTGCAAGAGCGGAGACTTTTGCAGGGCTCGCCTGCACAGCTTGAGGTCTGTGGTTCGGCCACCAGCACCACCATTGACTCGGGACTCAGCTGGGGTGGAACCCAGCTGGCAGGCAGGCCGGCTTTTCCTGACAGAGCTGGGTCCCCAGAAAGCGGGCAGGGTTGCACACGAGGGCAGGGAAGTGAGACTTGAGTGTGCACTTGAACTACTGTGTGGCTCCCCAGGCTTCGGGCATCTGCAAGGCTGGCTGATTTATGACTGACGCGTGCATTTCTGTGCCCAGGCTAACCAGAACCAAGACCACAAATAATTGCCAAAGAAGAGGACACTTCTTTCTTCTCTGGGGTTGCTTCATTTTATGGTGTCAGGAAATCTCATCATTGGTAGGCACTATGCCCTTCAACCTGGCATTTGCCACATGCCTTTGCAAATAAATAAGAGAGAACAAATACAAACTCCTTCTGGCAACCCTGGATAGGCCTGTGTATTCGTTTGCCAAAGGCTGCCAATTCAAAGTACCAGAAATGGGTTGGCTTTTATAATGGGAAATTTATTAGGGTAAAAGCTTACTGTTCCAAGACCATGAAATGTCCAAATCAAAGCACCAGCAGAGATGTTTTCTCACCAAAGTCAGCTATTCGTAGTCCTGGGGTCCTCCCACGTGGCAAAGCAAGATGGTGGCTAATCTCTGGTGAGGTCCCTGCCTTCACCTCCAGAACTGGCTATTTCCTGGAGCTCAGCTGTGGATGACCAGACATAGGCCTTGCCTCTTTCCAGGCCCTATTTCTCAGTCTTGGCTGCTCTGCTTTCTTCCCAAGTTCAGCTGTGGGCTTTCAGGCATAGGGCTCATCTCTTCAGCTTTGAGCTGCTCCATGGGCCCAGCCTCTTGGGAGCTTTGTGCTTCAGCTTCAAAAATGGCAGCTTCTTTTCTGTGTCTGTCTCTCCCTGTGTCCCCGTTTATATAAGACCCAGCAAGAAGGTGGAAACCCAAACTGAGTCATGCCTCACCGACACAGTCCAATGAAAAGCAATCTAATCAAGAGCTCGAAAGTGAATCTAATGCAATCAAAGGGTACCACTTCCACAGGAATAGATTAAAGAACATAACCTTTTGGGATTCAGAAAAGAACCTCAAACTGTCACAGCCTGTGTGAGAAAAAGGCATGCATTCATTTAAGAATGATTTTTTCTGAGCCTACTGTGTGCCAATCAGCCTGGGGAAAAGGTTTGAGCCCAACAGGCATCAGAAGGGTTGGATGGGTTGCAGAGGGACAGGGCAGTCTGAGCTGGGTCCAACAGAATACTGGCTTCTGGCCCTGGGTTTGTTTGTAGCACATTGACTCACTGAATGAAGGTCTTGGTGAAAGTTACTTACCTCCTTCCACTTCGTCTCACCCAACGCGGTCATGCAGTTTGAGCGCTCAGCACCTTGCGGCACAGACTGACAATAAGGTTTGATGAGCTTTAATGTAACTTTTTTTGTTTCGCAGACACTTATAGAGCTCTTAATGTGTGCAAAGCACTGCTCTAAGCACTTTGCGTAGCAACCCTATGAGACAGGTTAGCTCCACTTTATGCACTGAGAAACTGAGGCACTGAGCAAGAACCTAAGTAATGTGTTCAAGGCCATATAGTTAACAAGTGGTTGAGCTAGGACTGAAACCAAAAGGGGGTAATCGGCTGTACTGACTTGTCCAGTGCTAATGGGGTGCCTGGGTTGTGGGGAAAAACCTGGCACAATCCCAGGCAAACGGAGAGTGTTGGTCACCCCAAAAGTCTTCCAAAGCCACTACTTCTCCCTTAATTCTTCTGGGGTCATTGGTTGAGGGATGCCTTAATTCAGAGACTCATTTGGTACCTGTTCCTGATGAGTGAGGAGAGGAGATAAAACTGGAGCTGTTTGGCCTCTTGGTGTTCTGGGAGGGGAAAGACCCTGATGTTTTGAAGCAAACACTGAAAACCTTAGTCTTTCGCAGATCCCTGGAGCCAGAGCTCTGCTGTGTACTCGATCCTAAGGAAATTGTCCCTACTGTCTGATTTTGCTTCTTTCGATCATGGGACAGAGGGAATAAAGACTGAAAAGACAAATCCAATTTGTGTTTGCCAGTTTTGATAGACTTCAAGCTGTAGCTTCACATGTACTTTGCTTGAGACCAGAAAATGGGTCTTTCTGAATGTCATCTAGAGTTCTCCCAAGAGGGAAAACTGTTTTTACCCTTCCTGCCCTGTATTAGTCAGCCAAAGGGGTGCTAATGTGAAATACCAAAAATGGGTTGGTCTTTATAAAGGGTATTTATTTGGGGTAGAAGTCCACAGTTACCAGGCCATAAAGCATAAGTTTCTTCCCTCACCAAAGTCCATTGTCACGTGTTGGAGCAAGACAGCTGCCGACATTTGCCCACGGTTCAGGCTTCTTGGCTTCCTCTCTTCCCGGGGCTGCATTTCTCTCCGGGCTTAGCTCCTGTTTCCTCCACAAAGTCAGCTGTAGGCGATCAGGCGAACGGTTCGCTTCTCTTCTCCTGGGACCTTCTTTCCAACATCAAAGCTGCTTCTCAAAGACTGCTTCTCAAAAGACTGCTTCAACTCTGTTCTTTGCCTTGCCTTTTACATTCAATTCCCCACCCACCAGGGGGTGGGGCTCAATGCCCTACTGACTGACTTGGCCCAGTCAACGCCCTAATCATAATTCAATCATGCCCAGATTAACAGATCAGATTACAGGCATGATCCAATTATATTTTTGGAATTCATAATTACAAATTCCCCAACGGTTACATGCCCCTTCCTTCAGCAGCCAGTGGACATGA